>JAYMFT010008015.1:0-17019 GCA_038088735.1 Panulirus argus
TTTTTTTTTTTTTTTTTTTTTTTTTTTTTTTTTTTTTTGAGAGAGAGAGAGAGAGAGAGAGAGAGAGAGAGAGAGAGAGAGAGAAATATAGAAATATCCCTGTTTTTGTGTTTTGATTTCTAAAAGATGGAACAGAAGGATTGCTCATCCTCCTTGAAGGCTTAGGCTTGGGTGTATGAAAGCATTTGGAAGTATTCAAGATGAGGAGAAGGTGGACAGAAAAAATTTCAGGTTACATACATTCCAGCTACAGTGAAAGACGTAAAAAGTATATCTTCAAGGAGCTCCTATGCTCTGCTTTCTTTTTATTACTTATGTCATGGGCTTGTTACATCTCACTGGTCTCTTTATCAAAAACATGAGTTGAACTTGAATTTCTTTGATCCTCTTGATGGTGTTTACATGTATTTATCATGAATTGTTCAGTATCATATTTTGTAAGTTTTGTGGAACATTTATAATATGAAATATGTTAGCCAGAGAGCACTACCTAAATTAAGGTTTTATGACAGTGAGAATTCTGCTTTTATGACAGTCAACCCCATAAGAATTATATATTTATGACTTTTGCAGCTGGTTTAACAGATCAAAATCCTGAGTTATCATGAACTAGGAAAGTCTGAGGGTATGTAGAATTGATCCTTGGCAGCACATGGTCAGATATGCTATTAATAGTTTTGGAGATTTATGTTGCTGAAGAGCGTGAAATTTGTTGAAATGAAGGGCTTGATTTTTCCTTTGAAGGTATCACATGTGTACCATATCATATTTGAAGTGTTTATTTATGGTAACATATATGATGTGAATCGTTCAATGTTCATAACTATGTAATGTATACATTTGAAGAATGTTTGGTAAGAGATGTTATTATCTAGGAGGCAAAAATCGTTATGTTTGAAGGTATAGTAGTCCCAGCAATGTTGTATGGATGTGAGGCATGAGCTGTAGATGATGTACAAAGGAGGGTGGATGTGTTGGAAATGTGGTGTGAGATGGTTTGATCAAGATGTACAAAGGAGGGTAGATGTGTTGGATGTACAAAGGAGGGTAGATGTGTTGGAAATGTGGTGTGAGATGGTTTGATCAAGTAAGCATTAAAAGGGTAAGGGAGAAGGATGGTAGCAAAAAGAGTGTGGTTACGAGAGCTGAAGAGGGCTTGCTGAAATGGTTTAGACATATGGAGAGAATTAGTGGAGAGGTTGCCAAAGGGCATATAAGTGTTAGACATGGAGGGAACAAGGAGAAGGGGTAAACCAAATTGGAGATATATAGATGTAGTGAAAAAGATTGAGTGTTAGAGGCATGAAGATGCAGAAGGGTGAAAGGTATGCTCGGGATAAAGGGAGTTGGAACGATGCGGTATACAGGTGTCGATATGCTGTTAGTGGACTGAACCAAAGGTGTGTGAAGTGGCCAGGGTTAACCATAGAAAGGTCTGCTGGGCTTAGTTGTATATAGGGGCTGTGGTTTCAGGGCATTGCACATGACAGCTAGGGAATGGATGTTAGTGAATGAAGCCTTGGAAAATGGCAATCAAGTATGAAAATATAATTTTTGCCTTTGTTTATAGTCTTCCTTTAGTTGGGTTAAACTAGAATGATGCATTGTTTCTTCTTTTATTTAGATATGATCATGGCTGTTAAATGATTTTATTAATCTTTATTGTCAGGGGTCAGTCACTGATGAGATACAAACGAGAGAGGAAATTGTTCCAAGTCCAAGTGACAACACTACCACAACAGTATCTTCAGATCCGTTAATGAATGGCATAGTTAATGAGGAAGATAGCAGTGGCAGAGAGGTCAAAACACCCCAGGAATTCCAAGGAGGACCAGGCCCAGTTTCGGTACAGCCCCAGAATGCAGAAGTAGAACCCGGACCCTCCCCTGAAAGAGAGCATCAAGGAGAAGAAGAAAAACTAGAGCATATGCGTAGTGTTGCAGATGACTTAGTAGCAAAATTAGTGGAAGAGGATGACCCAAGACCACAGTCAGGTCCATCGAACTCTTGCGTAACACCTCCCGTTTCAGTGGGTCCCATGCCAGAATCTACAACACATACTGCCCACCCAGCTCAAACCCATGGTGATGACAAATGGTATTATACTGATCCTCAGGTAGGAGGCATTTTGTTATCCTTAATTTTTCTTTACTTCTTCTGAGTGTAATTTTCTGAATACTGCACTGGGTTAAGTCATATTACATAAGAATTGGGCAGTGTTAGCTTGATCTTTCAGGTACAATTTATTGAAGATAAAGATGGCCTTCACTGCATTCGTGATATATAAAAGTATAAGTCAAAATTTGTTTGTATAATCCAAAGAATATAGATTTTGGGAGTGAAATTTGAGTATGAAATGTAAGAAGGAATTGTAAAATGTCTGAAAATTGTTGGAATTTGAGAAAGTGCAAAAATAACTTGATATGGGTACTACAGAGATTGGAGAAGATTCATAAGTGGCCCTTTGCCTAATGCAGAGTTGTCAACCACTACGTTTTTGCCATATTTATTATTTTATTAGATGAATATGGCAGTATGATTTATCTTTGTAAATTTTTTTTTTTTTTTTAAATTCTGGTCATATGTTCATGTATTGTACGGGAAGTTCACAGGGGTGAACTGTTCAGTATATAGTGTACGTTCTCATTGCATACGCAAGTACTAATGCAATGTGCAAAATAACAGTCAGACATTGGTCAGTTTCCAACCATTTTGTGAAAATGACCTCACAAATTGTTGCACGGTCAGTCTTACCATCTGATCTTATCTTTAGCTTCTGTAACCAGGCTAGTTCAAGGCCAGGCCCTCCTGAGGCTTCAAAAAGTCATGCATAATTATCATGTATAGAAGTGGATAAAAAATTTTCAGTTCCCTTCCATCTATTGCTGTTCTTCAGAGTAGTAAAATTGAATTTACTAAGATTTTCTAGCAATGTCAGATTAAGAGTAACAACAAAAATTTAGCAGAAAAATTGAATCCTAAACACATAAGTTACATCATCACATCAGTTTATGTGAGCCTCAACCATTAATTAACTGGTATAAAATGAACTACTATTTATAAACCCGATCCTTTCCTGCTAAATATAGCGTGGCTAATTTCTAATAAACCAGTGAAAATATTTATATTACCATTACAAATGCCAAATCATGTCTATGTAAGACATTGGAAAAGTGATGTAATAAGGAAAATCAATTAGACAATGACCAATTCATAATGGCAGAGTTTGAAGAGGCCAGAATGTTACAACCATCTCCCACATGGGAAAACTTGGTCCATATGTTTTGATGTTTTGGCTTGCTGTTGTTCGTTTCTCATGTCATGCTATGCATCATCAAGCGAGTTGACGGTTAGCCGGAGAAGAGTGAAGTCATTTCATCATGGCATCGATTTTGGGTACATAATCAAGCAGGAAGAAGCAAACTTTTCAATCAGTATACACCAGAAAGTGGCTTTGCATTATGCAATCGAGAAAGGATGAATTTACCCCACGATGTCAAGTTTGAGTTTCAGATTTCTGCATTGCACACGGAAGAGCAAATGACATTCAGGCCCACCTGAGCAGGAAAAAACATACCAGCATAATGGAAAGTTCAGGAAGCAATCATGGCATTGGACAATTCTTCTATCAATGGATTAATTACTCAATAATCAGAGTAGAAACTCTGATAACTAACTTTTTAATTAACACAATATTGCATTCGCTGCTTCAGATTACCTGAATGACCTTTACAGTCGTGTTTCCAGACAGCTCTATTGCTTCAAAGTTTGCCTCCCAAAGAACCAAAACAACAGCCAGATCCAGAACTCTTTGCCAAGAGTACAAAGGTATGTTTACTTCCATTTCTCCATTTGATGTTTTTCATAATGTAAATCTAGCTATAGTTTAGATTTAAATATAATTCAATATAAACAATAAAATGCAGATCAGCTGCTCTCATATTTCCGGATTTTCCAGATTTTGTTTGGACTTCTGATATGTTTCAGTCAGCACCTCGATCGATTTTAGTTATGTGGGCCCCCATTGTAAATAAATTGCAAGAAATCATCGATAATCTAGTTAGGAAAGAAGATTATGGCCTTAAAAACAATGTTTTGGAGACTAAAACTATGGTCATATCTAATCCTAATGCTCCACCGAAGGTTTCTATAAAGTATATGGAAGAACTCTGCAGCAGACAATGGATAGGTTGGTTGGATGATATAAAAGAAGTAGCATTGGTAAGAAATGAAGTATAGGAGCATTGGTCAGAGCTGCAGAAAATAGGGAAAATGGCATGCCATAGTTGCCAACCTCCACCTTTTAGGGGAAGGCACATTGATTGATTGCCCCCATTCATTCATGTATACAGTCAGCAGCAGTCTCACAATTTCCTTCTCAGTTAACCCATGACTGTCTGGGGTATACATTTGCGTTGCATGGCAGTGAACATTTTTAGTTTATTTTTTTCTTTTTTTTCCATTTATGCCAGCCAACATTATATAATACTTTACTATTGTGGGTTGATCAGTGATTCATGCATGGGTTACATATTAATAAATCCCACATTCAGATTTCCTAGTAGTATTGACTATCTGTTTTTATATCTTTTTAACAGCTGAAACCCTGAAGAAGATCAGAGAAGCACCATTCTCTATGTCAACAGATGGCAGCTTAGATCATGGGGCACAAGAGCAGTTATATCCCATTATTGATTCTGAATTGAACAGAGTACTTAGAGTCCTGCTGGATATTGCTAACGCAATGGAATGATCTACTGGGAGAAACATCTTTCAGTTTCTTGACATTGTCATAACAGAAAATAAAATCCCATGGAAAAATGTCATTTGTTTTGCAGCATATAATGCTGCTGTCATGATGGGGGAGCAGAATGGGGTAGGTGCATTTGTAAAGAAGAAAAATCCATATACTTTCATCATGGAATATCTTTGTCATCTTCATCTCGCTACTGGGAAAGGAGCTAGCCAACTGCCATTTTCTCTTGTGAAATTACTTGTTCCTGTTTATTATTACTTGAAGAAATCTAGTAAGCACCCCAAAGAGTTCATTGAGGTTCAAACCCTGTGCAATGTTGAACAGCATGCAATCTTGAAACATGTATTTACTTGCTGGCTCTCTTTGGAAAGGGCATTGACTAGACTCATTGAACAATGGGAGTCTTTGAAACAGTGCTTCTCCAAAGAATTTGAGTCCACAGGAAAGAAAAGGAATGTAGATAATGACATTTTGAAGGAGTCAAAGAAACAGAAGGTCTCTACGAGTGGTAGTTGTGCCACGCTTCAAGCCAAGCCAAGACAAGCAAGGTCACGCCATCTTTCTTGGGAAAGAACAGTGCTAGTCAGACCTCATTAAGCATGATGTCTGTGCCTTTGTCCTCACACACAGCCAGCATACATATACACATATACCTGTACATATTCATCCTTGCTCACCTCCATTCATTCCTGGTGCCACCCTGCCCCACAGGAAACAGCATCGCCACCCCCTGCATCATCGAAGTAGCACCAGGAAACAGACGAAAAAGGCCACATCCGCTTACACTATCTCTAGGTGTCATATGTAATGCACCAAAACCACAGCTCCCTATACACATTCAGGCCCCATAGACAGCACGTTGACCCCAGTATACCACATCGTTCCATTTCGCTTTGTTCCATGCACACCTTTCACCCTCCTGCATGTTCAGGCCCTGATTGCTCAAAATCTTTTTCACTCCATTCTTTCACCTCCAGTGTGGTCTCCTGCTTCTTGTTCCCTCCACCTTTGACACACATATCCTATTTATCAACTTTTCCTTACTCATTCATTCCATATGTCCAAACCATTTCAAAACACCTTCTTCTGCTCTCTCAGCCACACTTTTTTAATTACCACACATCTTTCTTACCCATACATTACTTACTCGATCAAACTATCTCACACCACATGTTGTCCTTAAACATTTCATTTCCAACACATCCATCCTCCTCCATACAACCCTATCTATAGCCCATGCCTCACAACCATATAAAATTGTTGGAACTACTAATACCTCAAACATAACCATTTTTGCTCTCCGAAATAACTTTCTCTCTTTCCACATGTTCTTTATCGCTCCCAGAAGCTTCACCACCTCCCCCACCCTATGACTCACTTCCATGGTTCCATTCGCTGCCAAGTCCACTCTCAGTTATCTGAAACACTTCGCTTCCTCCAATTTTTCTCCATTCAAAGTTACCTCCAACTAACTTGTCCCTCAATCCTGCTAAACCTAATAACCTTGCTCTTATTCACATTTACTTTCAACTTTTTCCTTTCACACACTTTTCCAAACTCAGTCTCCAACTTCTGCAGTTTCTCACTCGAATCAGTCACCAGTGCTGTATCATCAGCAAGCAACCATTGACTATCTAACTTCTCAGGCCCTCTTATCCCCAACAGACTGCATACTCACCCCTCTCCAAAACTCTTTACATTTACCTCCCTAACCACCCCATCCATAAGCAAATTAAACAACCATGGGGACATTACACACCCTTGCCACAGGCCAACCTTCACTGGGAACCAACCACTCTCTTCTTTTCCTACTTGTATACATGCCTTACACCCTTGATAGAAACATCTCACTGTTTCTAGCAGCTTACCTCCCACACCATACATTCTTAATACCTTCCACAAAGCATCTCTATCAATCCTATCATGCCTTCTGCAGATCCATAAATGCTACATAAAAATCCATCTGTTTTTCTAAGTATTTCTCACATACATTCTTCAAAGTAAACACGTGATCCACACATCCTCTACCACTTCTAAAACCACAGCACCTGATCCACACATCCTCTACCACTTCTAAAACCACACTGCTCCTCTCCAATCTGATGTTCTTTACATGCCTTCACCCTCTCAGTCAGTACCCTCCTATACAGTTTTCCAGGAATACTCAACAAACTTATACCTCTGTAGTTTGAACACTCACCTTTATTTCCTTTGCCTTTGTACAGTGGCACTGTACATGTAATCCGTGCATACATTGAATGTTCTTACCAACCAATCAACAACACTGTCACCCCCTTTCTGTATAAATTCAACTGCAGACCATCCAAATGACTAAGGGCTTTATAGTCATAGCATTTACTACGTCCAATGGTAACTTATTTCAGTGCTCAACATACCTATAGGAAAAGAAGCTTTTTCCCATGTTTGTACTACATCTTTTAGCTTTGAGTTTTATTCCATATGTCCTGGTAACAGAATTTTCCTGTATTTCAAAAAGATGAGATTTATGTTATCGAACTTGTTCAGAATTTTGAACACTTGGATTAAGTTGCCGCAAAGTCTACTTTTTTTTAAGGGAGAAGAGATCCAATTGTTTTAACCTCTCTTTGTATGCCAGATTTCTAAGAGATGGGATCAATTGTGTCATGCGTCTTTGTGCTTGCTCTGATTTTTCCTTGTCTTTTTTATAGTTTAGGGACCAAAACTGGACTGCATATTCAAGGTGTGGTCTTGCTAGAGAATTATAAAGTGTGAGAATTGTTTCTGGTGTCTTGTAATCAATGTTCTTGGCTATGAATCCTAACATTTGGTTGCCTTTTTGTACTTGCTGCTGGATGCTGTTTAGTGTACTTCAGATTGTTGCTAATGACAGCTTCAAGGTCCTCTTCTTCATTTACTCTAGTTAGAGAGTTTCTGAATAGTTTGTAGTTGTAATGTATATTCTTGTCTCCAAAGTGCATAACTTTACAGTTGTCTACATTAAACTTCATTTACCATCTGTCTGACCACTCTGCTAGTAAGGTAAGATCTCTCTGAATCATTTCGCAGTCCTGCTTGTTTACAGCTCTACCTCCTAGTTTAGTGTCATCAGCAAATTGGGAGGTCTTAGAAATGAGCCCGAGTTCTAGGTCATTGATGTATATTATGAAAAGAATGGGGCCTAGGACTGACCCCTGTGGCACACCACTTGTTATGTCTTGCCAATCTGAGGCTTTGCCATTTAATACTATATGGAGCTTTCTTCTGGTAAGCCAGTCTCTGATCTAAGTACAGAGTTCTTCTCTGATTCCGTGTGCTTTGAGTTTATGTAAAAGGCACTTGTGAGATACTTTATCGAAAGCCTTTTGGAAATCTAAATATACTACATCAGAGAGTACTTTTTTGTCCCAATTCTGATAAATAACAGTAAAGAATTCCAGTAAATTTGTTTGGCAGGATCTTCTATTGCAAAAAGCATGTTGGTTGTCCAATAAAATTTTGTAATCCTCTAGAAAAGTGAAAATTTTATCTTGTATCATTTTTTCCATCATTTTAAGTATTTCAGAACTCTTCATTTCTTTAAGGTATGCATGAGATAGAGTGAATTGTAATGAAATTGTGGACTGAACAAGGATATGTGAAGTGGCTGGAAAGGTTTGTAGGGTCTGGTTGTGGATAGGGAGTTGTGGCTTTGGTGTATTACATGGCATTTAGAGAATGAATACGAGCAAATGTGGCCTTTCTTCGTCTGTTCCTGATGGTACCTTGCTAATGTGGAAGCAGCGGTCAAGTATGAAAAAACAGAATTTAAGCAAACTCCTGATCCACACATCCTGTACCACACTTGAAATTACACTGCTCTTCCATAGTCTAATGCTCTATACACCCCTTCATTCTCTCAGTCACCACTCTTCCATACAATATACCATGTACACTTAACAAACTTGTATGTCAGTAGTTTGAATACTCAATTTTAACTCCCTTACCTGCATACAGTGGCACTATAAATGCATTATGCCTATCCTTAGGCACATCACCATGATCCATATATGCATTGAAGGTCCCAACTAATGAATCAGCAGCACAGTCACCTCCTTTCTTCAATATTTTAACTGTAACACCATCCACTCTGGCCGCCTTACCACATTTCATTTTAAACATAGCTTTCACTACCTCTTCTCTCTTCACCAGACCACTTTCCTTGGTTCTCTCATTTGACCATCTGACCCAAACACCTCACATCTGCCACCCTATCATCAAGCACATTCAATAATTCTCCAAAATACTTGCTTCATCTCCTCTTCATGCCATCACTACCTGTTACTGCTTTCTCATCTTCCCCTTTCATCGATGTTCCCATTTGTTCTTGTTTTTCTCGTGTTATTCACCTCCTTATTATACTTATTATTCTCACTGAAGTTTACAAATACTCCCTCACCCCAACAAAGGAGCATGGCTGTATCATAGTAAATCGTTATTGGCAATGTTATAAAAAATATTAGCATTCTTATATGTTCTAATTTTTGTGAATATTTATCTGAAAATGGGGTTAGAGAAGACTGAGTTAGGGTAGTTTAGATGAGGTTTGTTATGACCAGTTGCATGGTAAATCAAAGACACCATTTTTTTCCATTAGTTTCTATTTTTATTTGTGTATACAAATCATTAAGTTCATGTAACAGGCTTAATCTTGAATGAATTATCACCAATTTCATTATCTGCAAATTGTAAAGTTGAAATAACCAGCGTGATATCTGTTTCTTGTAAATATTCTTCCAAAACTTGGAGAAACATGTTACTGGAGAAACAGTCTACTAATATAAATTAGAAGAATATGATGCCAAGGTAGGCTTGTGTACCAGTCCCATTCCCCTCTCTGTAACTGCAAAAGTTTCAAAATATTCACTTTCTGAGTCTGAAACCCTTAGTTCCAGAAATGGAAAAAAAAAATAGATTAAAGGGAGAGGCAGAGAAAATTTAAATGGACAGACATCATCTATAAATGAATTTCACATATCTTCAAAAAACATTGCAAGATATTGTAAATATTATTTGAAATGTTGTTGTATAAAGCATTTCTGTGTACAATAGACATTCACAGAGATATTATATGATTCTGTATTATCCAAATCTTACCTAATTTGTGGTGCAAGAGGAAAAGAAATATCTCAATAGGCTGGTGAAGCATGGGAGAAGGTTGCTTGTTTATGTTTTGGTTACTGCTGTTGTTGCCCGGTGGAATCACCTCTCAATGTGGAAAATCACCAGAGTATCTAGTGAAAATAGTAGATTACTTGGCTAATAAAAGGGGAAATATATTTAAATGGCATTGGACAAACTGTGTCTCGCACCTAATGGTAATAGTGCTGAAATCACAATAATGCAACAATTACATCCAAAAGGTTAAAGCTTTTTTGGAGGGTGATTATTTGTTCCTTTTTTAGTGTGTGTTTGATTCATTGTCATGTGTTGGGAAGGGTATTTTTTAGTATAGTTTGCTAAAGTTTGAAATTGGTAAGTTCTTTTATTCTCGCATGCACCCTTTAGGTATCGTGTAATATACATTATGTATGATATTTTCTCTGCTGCCAGGGTAGTGCAAAAATTATGTACCAGCCTCCATATCATTTAGGTGGTTACTCACCAACAGAGTTGAAAAAAATGTTGACAAAGAATGTAAAAGTTGTTTGAGTTGCCATTAATTGTTTCATTCACTACTCTGCTATTCAGCATGCCTGAGGTTTTTGAATGACTCAGACCTTTTTTGGAACACACTCAACTTTCAGAGGTGTCTTGCACCATATATAGCACAGCAGGCAATGGTTTAATCAACAAGCGACACATTGTTTAAAAAAAAACATTACCAGATTCACCCACCCTTTTATGTTTAGCTTTGTGTGGAAATAATCTTTTTTTGCTTCTTGTTAACCCTGTGATTTTCTGTATTTACATTAAACACCATTTCCATATTTCAATGCAGCTAAGTAGTAGTTGGTAGTCAGACACTGACCAGGGAAGTATATTACTATTATTACCCACCTGGGTATCGGAAGGATTAGTGACATCTGTATAGCGAGCCAGCACTTCACTGGCTGTCAAGTTGCATTCCTCTGACCTAGGTCATTGTTTTTCTTTCTGCCTCACCCACACTTGGACAGCTGGCATTCTGTCCACAAACATGCAGTTTCTCCATGTCACAAAACATTTTACAACACTTGTAAGTAGATTTTTTGTTGTGGGTGCTATGTGCTAGGCTTGCCTTTTGGCAGAATGGTAGGTTGTAGTTGGTAGGCAGCCAACGACCATGGAGGTATATTACCAATACTACCCAAATACACATAACACTTGACAACACTTAACTCACACAGCTCATTCTTCATAACTCTAGATTTTCCTGTGGTGATCACTATGCACTAGTCCTGCCTTTTAGCAAAATGCTAGGAGCAATAGATAGAAGTAGTATATAGCACCATTAGACAGGAGCATTAGGTAGAAGTAGTAGGTAGGAGCATTAGGTAGACACATTAGGTAGAAGTAGTCAGTAGGAACATTAGGTAGGAGCCTCTGCAGACACTGCGCTAGAGTTGCCCTTTGCCAGTGGCCTGTTAAGGGTGAGGCACTAAAGGCAAAGAAGCAATTCTGGTGTACACTGGCTGTGGAGACTCTATTCCCCAGGCCACCCCTTTGGGGGAGTTCCAGTTGGGAATAGGTGTCAGAGATGTAGATAGATAGAGAGTAGTTGCTTATAGGGTGGTTTTGCTGAGTTAGGTCTAATATTGTTGCAAAGAATTGAGTACTGAGCATTTTCATTTATTTCTTCCTTTTTTACTTGTTCACTGTTCACCACTTTAGTGAGGAAATGCTAAGAAAAGGCCTCGTTTGCTCCCCTTACTAATCAGATGCCCCTTCCCTTAATTTCTTCTTGAATTGCCTGAAAAGTGTTTCTTTCTCTGAACACAAGCAAGGCTTGTGGTCCTGATGGCATCCATCCCCATGTTTTGAAAAAGTCTGCTTCTGAACTTGTACTTGTGCTTGCCTGTCTGTTCCATGCCCGTTTAAAAACCAGAACTTTTCCATCTTTTTGGAATTATGCATTGGTACATCCCATCCATAACAAGGGTGACTGTTCTAATCCCTCTAACTGTTATCCTGCTGGTCTGGATTCAATCATTTCCAAAGTCTTGGTATCCCACCTCGACTCCCATATCCTCAGAGATCTTGACTCTCACAATCTTCTCTTTGATCATCAGTGTGGCTTCTGAAAGGCGAGATCCACTCGTGATATTCTTTCCCTATCTTATTAATGCCTGCTCATCATCCTTGAAAGATTTTGGGGAATCCTGTGTACTTGCTCTTGACATATCCAAAGCTTCTGACAGGATTTGGCATTTCGGTCTCATCTCTGAACTCCCCTCATATATTTTTCCTCCCTCACTTTGCTCCCTCATATCTAGCTTCCTTTTTGGCCGATCAATTTCCATGGTTGTTGATGGATCAGCCTCTTCCTTATTCTCCCTCAACAGCAGTTTCCCTCAAGGTTCTGTACTGTTTCCTGCACTTTTTCTCCTTTTTGTCTGCAATTTCCTTTCTTCCACGAATAACCAAGTGCACTCATATGCTGACAACTCAACACTGCATTCCTCCACATCCTTCTATTCTACTTCTTCTCTCTCACGATCTTCATTTCTTCATGAGACAACTTTCTCAACAATCTCAAATTTGGACAGGGTATCTCATTGAGGTAGACAAAGTCTGGTTAAGTTTAATGCCTCCAGGACCCAGTTTCTATCTCTCTGTGGAAGATTCCTCACAACTTTCTTCTCTCCTTTGATGGTTCTGTACTTCCACCTCTTGACTCAGTGAATATACTTGGTATTACTTTAACATACACTCTGTCTTGGAAATCCCACAGTATGGAAATAGCTAAGTCTGTTTCTAAGAAAGTAGGAGTCCTGTCTAGATGTCAAAATTTCTTTTCTTCCAAACAATTGTTCCATTTATACAAAGGTTTGATCTGTCCTTGTATGGAGTAGCACTCATACGTCTGAGGTGGTTCTAGCTCTGCATCCTTACTAGTTAGAGATGAATAGAAAGTGGTCCAACTTATAAAGTCTATCTATCTGTCTCTTTATATATCTGACTCCCATTCCCTCTGGGAACTCCCATCAATGGGGTGGCCATGGCAGAAGTCTCCACTTATATTTCATCTTACATGCCTCCTCGCATACATTCTTCCACCATTTCTCTCCCTCCAGTACTCCTCTACTTTATTTCTCCATGTCACAGGTAGTCTTCCTCTGACACCAACCCAAATAATTGTACTATCATACACTCTCCTTGTAAACTCCCAGTCTTGCATTCTTTCCACGTGCCCAAACCACCTCAGATTATCATGTTTCACTCACTCTACCACTTCAAGTTCATTCCCTTTGCATTCCTTACCATACCATATCTCTCATACACCCTCTCATTTCTTTCTTCATTCCATGCAGTTATACCACATGCTCCTCTCAAGTAGCTCATTTCCATAGCTAGGATTCTTGACCTCATTGAGTCATTCCATTTCTATGTTTCGGCTGCATTAGTCAGGCTTGGGAGGACCACGCTGTCCCTTAATCCTAACTTTACTTCTTTACTTAAGCCTGTACCCATCGTTTTTCTAGGACCCAATGACTCATCTACCTTGCCCTGCTTTCTCCCTTATCTCTCCTTTCTTATCACCAAACTTACCCAAAAAAGCTCTGAAATACATAAATCCTTCCACCTCTTCCAGTCTTTCTCACTCCATATCTATAAGACTGTTAAGTTGTTAAGTACACTCTCTTCTCTCACTCTATAGGGCTTTGCAAAGTCAGGACTTTCCCTTTGTTTCCTTTCAAACACCATTACGTTACTTTTATACATATACCTTCAATTGCCTACAATTACATGCATCATAGAACACTTTTACAACCTTCTGCAACTCTTCTTCACTCTCAGCAAAGATCATGGTAGCATCCACAAAGAGACATGTCACCAGCCACCATACTTCTTAGTCACACTCAGCATCCACAAAGAGACATGTCACCAGCCACCATACTACTTAGTCACACTCCATATCTGTACCCTTTTTCCCTAGTTTTGCCTTCACCTCTCTCATCACTCCATCAGTAATATGTTGAAAACCATAGTGACATCACTCAGCCTTGCCTCACACCCATATGTAAACTGAAACTTTCGCTAACTCTCTATCCACTCTTACACTTGCATATGCTACTCTATAGAAGGTTTTCACTCCATCCAACAGTTGTATCCCTACCCCATATATTCTTAATATTCCATAAGCATTCCATTTGACTCTAGACTTTGTCATTCACTTTCTTTAGATCCTTTGTCATTCACTTTCTTTAGATCCATAAAAGCTGCGTACAACTTTTTACCTTTTGCTAAGTACTTTTCCGCGGTCATTTTCACAACAAAAGTCTGATCCATAAATCTCCTTTCCTGGTATACTTAACAGACTTATTCCATTATAAATGCTACATATATTCCTAGTGCATTTTCTTTTGAATAAAGGATCAATAATAGTTTTCACCCAATCCTTCAGCACAACCCCTTGTTTCCATGCTAAATGACATATCAGATGCGTCCACTCTATCACGCTTTTTCCTCCATGCTTAAGCATTTCAGCCTTAATCCCATCTACTCCAGGTACCTTTCCTACCTTCAACCTCATTATTGCCCTTTTTAACTCCCTTCTTGCTATAGGTCCCTGCTCTTGTATCCTCTTCCTTCCATCCTTCATACTCATGCATGAAACAACTGCTGCCTCCCCTTCTCCCACATTTATCAGTTCTTCAAAATACTCATTCCATCTTCCATTCACTTCCTCCCTATGATTCAGCAACTCCCCTTCCTACTCACATTTCTGCTCATACATCTGCCTTATTCGTTTTTCACCTCCTTTCAAAACAAAACAATTTCTTATTTTCCCTAAATTTTTCTCTCAACTTTCCTCCAAAACCTTTATCTACTCTTTCTTTACTTTCCTCTATCAGATTCTTAACTTTCTGCTAACACATATATTCCCTCTCCCATTGCTGAACTTCTACTGGAACATTCCATTTGAGCAGTCTACTATATACTCTCTCTTCCACAGAGTTTCTAACCTCTTATTGTGCTAGAAAAGGTGTTTGCAAGAAATAAACCCCTCTCAGCACAAACATCCACAAGATAACTTCCATTTTCATTGACTTCTTGCTGTCTCTCTATATCTCAGATCCTTGTTCCCAACTGGAACTCCCTCAAGGGGGTGGCTATGGCAATACAGTCTCCATAACTCATGAACTCGTGAATTCCAGTGCCATTACTTAACCTTTAGTGCCACACCCTTTACAGGCCACTGACAGAGGGCAATGATAGCGCAGTGTTTGCTTAGGTTGCTTCCTCATGTTCCTACTGACTACTTCCACCCATTGCTCCTGCCCATTATTCTTGGCTACTACTATTCCCTAATGTTTCTACCTAATGCTCCAGCCTAAATATTCCTACCTACTACTTCTACCTATTGCTCCTACTATTTTGCAAAAAGGCAGGGCTAGTGCACAGTGCTCACTGCAGGAATATCTAGAGTTACGAAGGATGAGCTGCGTATCTTAAGTGTTGTCAAGTGTTGTGTATGACAAGGAGAGATTGTATGTTTGTGGACAGAATGCCAGTAGTCCACATGTGGGTGAGGTAGAAAGAAAAAACAGCAACCTTGGTCAGAGGAGTGCAACTTGACAACCCCTGAAGTGCTGGCTCACTACACAGACGTCATTCACCCTACCAATACCTAGGTGGCTAGTACTAGTAATATACCTCAGTTGTCATTGGCTGCCAACCCACTACAACCTACCCAGCACTCCTCATTTGTCAACTATCATGCCAATTTCATCATATCCCACCATCACATTCATATCATCCATTACAATGACCTTTCTCTCTATAACAAAACCATTTATAGTCATTCAGATTTCTGCAGAAGTGCTTCATTTTATCCTTACCTCGAACAGTCTTCATATTTATAAGTTCATATACACATACCCATGTGTACTTTACAATTCCGGTCTTTCCTTTTATCCATGCTATTCTTGGTCCATTCAATCTATGCTCTGTAACACCCTTCCACTTTTGGTGATAGCACAATTGAACATTCTTTCCCTCTTCCATGATAATTTTCTTTCATTCCCATCCATACCACTCTTCCTTCCATCCCTTCCCATAACTTGCATTCATCTTTTCCATTTTCACTCCAGACACCCTCATCCTGCCCAGAGATATGGATTTCTCCATTCCAGCACATCCAAACTAGAACTTTTACATTTTTCCACAAGCTTCCTCCTTATACTCTCACCACTTATCACATTTACATAGTGCCATCACCTCAATCATTCATCCCTTTTACTCCTCAGCGTAACTGTTAGACTTCCCTTAGTGCTGCTTCTTAGCTTTTTATTTTTTGCTTAACCATTGACAGGGCACTGGGAGAGAGCAGCTCGAAGCGCAATTTCCCAGAGACAGTGGAGCTCCCAGATTGTCTAAAAAACTGAAACCCCAGCACAACTCAAGTGTTTTTCTGTATTTAGAAAACTGCTTTTGCTCTGATGGAGTTGGGCAACATCTTCCCCTAATGTTCCACCCCTAAGGTTGTAATAATGTCACCATGAGATGGTGGGGTGAGACTTGGATACTCTAGAAAACTTAGAGTATACCCATGAAGCAATGAATTTCAAAACTTTTCCCAAATTTTGAGCCTGTACCGCAGTAGCAGAACCTCATTTGTTGCGATACTACCGCTTCAAAACTTAAAATCTTGATGTGCTTGCCTGATGGTGCAGTGTTGGCTCACTCTCCCTCTTTGATAGGTATTACTTTGGATTTTGCTCCTGAGAACTGGCTGCTTGTCTGCCCCTACCACTAGGTAGACCATGCACTACTTGGCGAGCTTCTGCGTTACATGATTTCTCTCTGGCCGATGGTAACTCAAGGGTGGGCTCTTAGGGTAATTTTTTCTATCCATACACCTCAAAGCTTTGGAACTCCATACCTTCTTAATGTCTTTCCCAATTACTCTGACCTGGTACATTATAAAAGACAAGTTTTTCATTCCCTTCAAAATTCGTAGATACTTTCCACAGTCTTTTCTTTTTCCCTTTCATTAACCTCTCTATATTGTCGACTTTTGTCCATGACTGAAACTTCCACCAACGTTTAAAAAAAAAAAAAAAAAAAAAAAAAAAAAAAAAAAAAAAAAAAAAAAAAAA
>JAYMFT010008026.1:0-17018 GCA_038088735.1 Panulirus argus
ATCTGTGAAATGTGAACTGGTAGTGGGCATGTTGATTATATCAGCCTGGTGGAGCTTTCTGATTGGCTAAAGGCAGACCTGATTCACAAGCAAGATGCTCTAGATACTTAATTATAGTTGGCAAAGGAGTAAGTGCCTTCTCACCAGATATGACAGTAGGCTGAGTCCTGACACCTCCACGGAGTGAGAAGATTATTTAGTTTTTCAAATCTACATTTCTGGTGACTGAAAATTCTTTTAATGACTAAAGAGGTGATGGAGCTGGAAAGTAGGCTGAGAAGTGGTGGTGTCAAGGTGGGATAGTCTCAAGTAGGTGGTGGTTTTGTTAAAAGATTGAGCTTACTTTGTGAGGTAGTTGATGTAGGGAAAGTAGGGAGTCTAACCTGTGCATACTACAGACTTTGGGGCCCCACATTGTCAAGTTGGGGTATGGGCTTGAACTGATGACTAATGATGTAAATAGTGAGTGCAATAATGATGCAAAACTATGCCAAAACTTATTCATGAACATATGCAAGAATGAATCATAGGGTTAGTCACTTAACAAATGATTCCTTTCATATTTTGATGGAGGAGAAATTAAGGTACTGTTACACCCTGATCCATACTACAATAAATGTTTCAAAGGAAAGCATGCTATTTTTTGGTTATTTATAAATTTTTTTATCTGAATATTTCCACATTAAAACAAATGAGTCATTTAAGCCAGATATCTTTGTGCAACGAAACTGTATAGTGATTTTCATAAATCTTTGCAGGATGACATTTGAGGATTTTGTACAGCATTTCACAGACCTTTCCATCTGTTTCCTCATCAACACAAAGTTCTTAAGCTTCAGTAAAACCTGGTATGAGTCAATATTCTTCAATTCTTGGACAATTGGTGTTCGTGGACATAATACAGATAGAGCAGGGGGATGTCCTAATCACAAGGATACATTTTTACGCAATCCACAATACAGGTAAGTGACTTTTATTCGTTTCTAAATACATACACTGAAAATTTTGCTTTTGGAATTGTATAATACCAGATAAATCTGATATTCAGTGCATTGCAAGATTACTTGTTATAAGGCCAAAGATGGTATTTTGATCAATTCTTCGCATACAAGTTAGAAGGGGGTAAACATATATTGTAGGGGCACTCCTTGATTTGATAAAATCTTGGTGAAAATTATATTGTGATTTTTTCATGTAGATGAATCAATTCTGTCATGCATATTAAACACTCTGTGGGCCCAGCTATCATCCATGAGGTGAACCAAGTGTGTGACAACTATTGGTCTTTGGCCTGTAAATGTGTACAAGCAAATTTGGTTTGTGACATTCTCTGGTTATTCATCTTTTGTTGATACAGATATGTCTTTATTCATGTATGATTATTCTATGATATTGTACATACACATTCTCTCCAGTCATTTATTAATTATTTTTATATATTTGTTTGTAATTCATTCCCTTGTCATACTTAATGAAAAATTATTATATCAAATACCATCAGTACAATCATCACGAGTCACTGAAATGTTGTTACAAATATTACATTTAATGCTGTCTTTGTTGAGTGCCATGATGAATGTCTGTACATGTAGAAATGTTTCTGTTTTCTTGACTTTATATTTCATGTACACTTACATTTGATGCACTAAATGGTATAACAATGGGTTTTTGGTGAATAATAAATGTAGATGATACATATAGCATAAACAGAATGCAATTATCAGAATTCCAGAGTGTTATAGAATTTAAATTCACTACTTACATTATTTTTGTTGATATTTATATGATTTTTTAGCTTGTATTTCCTCTAACCTTAGCAGACCTGAAAAGGTAGATGTGCTCTAAATTGTAATGATTTAGATTTAGAATATATGCCATGGTTTGAAAGTAATAGATTAAGAGGAAGGTGCAAGGACTGAAAAAGAAGGCAAATGAGAGTTGGGGTTAGTGAATATCAGCAAACTTCAGGGAGAATAAGATGTTTTGGAAGGCAGTTAATAGGGTGCAAGGAACAAGAGAGCAAATTGGAACATTGGGAAAGGGGCAAATAGAAGCGATAACAGGCAGTGATGAGGTGAAGAGGAGACAGAATGAGTACTTTGAAGGATAGTTAAATGTGCTTGATGATATCACACAATATATGTGTTTGCATTTCAGGTTTGATATCAAAGATGAAACTGATGATGTCATATTCCAGTTAATGCAGAAAGACACTCGAGATCGTAAACAGGATGGCATTCAAAGTCTTGTTATTGGCTTTCATATTATGAAGGTTTGTGATGTCTGTTTTTATGGTAATGGCTGTAGTCATATTCATATATTTAGGAACTAAGTTCTCAACCTTGAGACCTACAAGGAACTTTTATCCTTTCAGATTAAATGAATGTCTTGTTCACAAATGAAACAAAATTATAAAGGTTTTTATAATGAATTTTCTTTTATGATTTATTGCAGGTTGAAGAGAATCGAAGATATCGTGTTCACCGTATTCATGATAGTGTCGCAACATCAGACTACATCCGCACAAGAGCTATTTTCCTACGAGAACAGTTGAAACAAGGACGTTATGTTATTATTCCTACAACCTTCAAGCCAGATGAAACTGGAGAGTTTATTTTAAGAATGTTTACATCTAAAGATCCTGATGCCAGGTTTGTCTTGATTAATGTTTTCAACTGGAATAAAGTGAATTAAAAGAATAGCACTGTGAAATTTGCTAACAATCTCAAGTACATTGTGAAAATTTGTAGAGGCTGTGAATATCTTTATAAAGAGAGTGGAGTGTTGATAAAGGGGAATGGGGAGCTGTGTGATTGGTTTGATATTTAAGTTGGAGCAAGACAAGGATGTATTACATTACCATGGTTGTTTAATATTTTTTTGATGATATGGTGTGAGAATTCAAAGTTACGTAAGTTTTTGATGCTCCAGTGGAAAAGAGTGTCATAATACTGAAATTCTGGAGTAATGCTAAATATAGATAATGCAATAGTAATAGAATGAGCTACAGGTTGCAAATGTATAAAGACTGAAAAACGTGAAAGACTGTGAGAAAACTGAAGATTTGAAGGAGAGTACTGAAAAATGAATTTTGCTTGCAGCATGCAAAGATCCAAGATCTAAGTTTTTGTGTAGGAATCTTTTCATAATTTATTAGGAAAGTCTGTTAGGTGATTTAGGACGACCTTATATGTAGAACCCCAGCTTTTCAGTCTCATTGCAGTGACCCTTGCCACAGTACCACCTTTCACTGAGGTACTGGAATCAAGTCCCACCCATTTAGTTTCAAGTGGTTTTGTGGTCATAGGTGCGCTGATGTTAGTTTATACTAAATCAGTACTGTATATTCACATGCATTCCAGGCCACCCAGTGTGTGACACTGAAAATGAAATATTTGACAGTTACATATTAGACATGGAGCTGAAAATAGATGGAGCTTTTTATATCTGCCAACATAAAGCAAACTTAGGTATCTATGAACATTCTTGCAAATTTTTGTTATTTTAAATGTTAGAGGGAGGTTTTTTCTTTTCTCTCTACCTAACCAACATGTGGACAGCTGGCATTCTATCCACAAACATACAAAATAGCTCTCCCTGCCATGCACAACACTTGACAACACTTAACTCACACAGATCATTCTTCGTAGGTAGTACTGTTAGGTAGAAACAATAGGTAGAAGCAGTTGGTAGGAACTTAAGATAGGAGCCTCTGCAAACACTGCACTAGACTGGCCTTCTGCCAATGGCCTGATAAGGGTGAGGCACTAAAGGCTAAGATGTGGCACTGAAGTTCACAAGTTATGGAGACTTGCCTTGGCCACCCCCTTGAGGGAGTTCCAGAAGGGAGCAGGCATCAGAGATGCAGTTCTCCATCTCTGTTGTTACTTTTTGAGTAGTTCTACTGTGTTTTTTATACCTAATTAACATTTCTGCTTTAGTGAGGTACCATCAGGAAGAAGCAATTAATGGCCCTATTTGTACACATCCAGTATCCAGCATCCATGTATAAGGTACCAGACTTGGAACCTACCATTCACAGCCAAGCTACACAAACTACTCCATAGTTTACTGATAGCATTGTATGCCCTAGTTCAGCCCACTGACAGCAAGTCATCTCCCCTATATACTACATTAATCCAGTTAATTCCATCCAATGCATCCTTCTTGCCCTTTGGAATGTTCAGGTCTTGTAATCCTTAAGGCTTCCTTTACTCCATCCTTCCATCTCCTCATTCTTCCTCATCCTCATGATCCCTCCACTTCTGATAAATAGATCTTCTTAGTCAGTGTTTCTTTGTTCATTCTTTCTGGATTTCCATACAGTTTCAGCACACAGTGGCATAGTGGCCTTCCTAGTCAGACACTGCTAACTGTCATACCTCTAACTTATACTGTTATTCCTTACATGACCTGCTTGCCTCACACCAAGCATCTTCCATAGGCATTTTGTTTTGGCTTCCCTCCCTGATATCTAGCTTCTTCTCTGGTCAATCCAACTCTGTCGTTGTTGATGGCTCAGCCTCTACCCCTTTCTCCATAAAAGTGGTGTCCCTTAAGGTTCTGTCCTGTCTCCTACACTTTTTCTCTTTTTTTATGAACGATTTCTTTTCTTCCACAAGTAACAAAATGCACTCATATGCTGATGACTCAACACTGCATTCTTCCACTTCCTTCAATATTGCTTCCTGTTCTCTAACTCAATCTGCATCTCGTCTCGACGCAACTTCCTCAGTAAACTCAAACTTAGATAGGATATTTCATTGAGGTAGGCAAAATCTGGTTAAGTTTAATGCCTCCAAGACCCAGTTTCTTCCCCTCTCTCTATCGAAAATTCGTCATAACTTTCCTCTCTCCTTTGATGGTTCTGTGGTTCCTCCTCTTGACTCAGTGAACATACTTGGTATTACTGTGACATTACTCAGTCTTGATAACCCTACAGTATGGAAGTAGCTAAGTCTGTCTCTAATTAACTGTTTAGATGTTAAAATATCTTTTCTTGTGAACAATTGCACAGTTTATACAAAGGATTGATCTGTCCCTGTATGGAGTACTGTTTTCACATTTGGGGTAGTTTTAGCTCTGCATCCTTACTTGACAGAACCAAGTCAAAAGCAGTCCAATTTATAAACCCTCAGAGGCGAACTTCAAAACTTGACCTATTTGCTGTACACCACACTGTTGGTTTACTCTCCCTCTTCTATAGGTGTTACTTTGGGTTTTGCTCCTGAGAGCTGGCTTCTTTTGTGCCCCTACCACTGGCTTAGACCACACAATACTCAGCAGTATGCAGTGCCACGTGATTACTGTGTGGCTCTTGGCAACTTGAGGGTGAGCCATTTTGATAACTTTCTTTCCCTACACTTCAAAGCTTTGGAACTCTCTACCCTCTCATGTTTTTCCCAATGGCTATGATGTGGCGCATTTTAAAAGACTTTCCCTTGTCTCTTCTTTCTCCTTTTCATTGACCTCTCTACATTTCAATTGAGGCCAGTTATGTAAAAGAGAAAGAAGTAAGAAATTGTTCAAGTAGAGATTGTCCTCCCCATCAAGGAACATTCCCTTTGTATTCTTCCCTTGGGGTTTAGGGGGCGCAAATTTACCCTACCCAAAATTCATGGTGAGGAATCCTGTAGTACTAGCGAGTTAAAATTACATAGAATGAAACTTTTTCTGTGATGGCCATTTACTGACTTATGCATGAGTGATTTGTTGTTAATTGATATGCAAGTTGGCTTCTCTGAGTAAAGAAGAGATGTATTTTGAAGAGCTAAATTTAAGGATCTGGGACCAATAAGCATTGCATAACTAGGGAGGAGATCTGAATAGTATTTTTGATACAACCTTTTTGTCTGAAAGTGAGCATCAGAGAATCAAATCAGTTATACTTTCAATTAAAAGAAAACTATAATGAGCAAGTAATTGTATAACAAACTGATAGTGGATTTTGGTGTAACTAAACACTTAGTGAGGCTGTATCATAATCTTTTGATGAAAGTGCAGTCTCATCAAAGATCTCACTCCAAAGGAGATCACCATTTCCTTGCTACTAGAAGTAAATGCATCATGAAGTTACAGGTCCTGGGGTTATATAATTTGTACATTGTATTGTATGCAAATGATTAGAAATAGAAAATGCATTTACACATGTTTATATATCTTTTTTATGCAATCCCCAGAGAGTTGAAAAAGGATCAGCCTAAGATTCCCTGGTACTCTTGTGTCAAGAAACCTGCTATTGTCACCACAGTTACTGTGAAGTGTGCCTATAATCTAGAGAAACAGTCAGCATTTGGAGGTAAGGATTCTCGACATAAACTTATATGTTATCAGTTTAGTTTTAAAATTGAAATATGTTCATTCACAATTATGTTTCACATTATAGCTGTAATAGCTGTAGTGTGATATGTGAAACCTGTGCGTAACTTGAAATATGAAATTAATTTACATTTGGCTATTTTCCATGGGGTATGATATTCTTACAATGAACAGTTTTATACTGTTGATAGCTAAATACTAGTTGATATACAGACAGAAAGTGTGGTAAAGATTCACATGAAGGCCTTTAAAGGAATTCAGAAGAAAATGCATCTATCACTTGGATGAATTTGATCGACCAGGACAACAGTATTCTTAAAATGATACTGTAAGCTTGATTAAATCATAATGCAAAATTATGGAATGCTAATGATAGATGAACTAAATATTTCCACATACAATAGAAGTGTTCCACACATCATGGTATCAAGACTATTGTGGAAAATAGGATTTCGTGGAGAATAGAGTATTTCATAAGCAAAATATTTCCCACATGGTACAGCTACTCTGTCACATACTATAGAAAATAAAAAATTCTGTAAATTTAATTGTGCTTTCTATATTAATGAAGCAAAAGCAGCATCCAAAGTGTGAAATATACTACTATAAAGTGTACATTTCACAAACGCTTTTCCTTGCACAAGACTTCCCTCATACACCACTTGTACTGCAGGAAGTAGATATTTACAGGTTACTGTGAGATGGTGATGTATGTGAGTCCTCCATCCTGATAGAGATGCAACTAAGGGCATGAGTGATGCATGTGTGGTGTGAGGTGGCCAGCTGGGACATGTGACATGGTTTTTTAATGCAACAGTTGGTGCACAGTTTAATACAGTAGTGCAGAATTTTTTTCAGATGTATGTTGCAGTTGACTTTGTACAAACAAATGATGTATGTCACAGTATAAGGGATAGACTTATGTATACTTTCTGCATTCATAGTCTAATCACTTCTCTTATATCCATAACTCTCTTAGTGTAAAAGTACTTCACATCTTTATTAACAGGTTTTTCAATATGATATCTCATTGCTTTTCTTTTGCATCTTTCAAATAGCTGTTGATTTTGTCATTTAGGTTATAGAACTTGAAGGCTGTAATTAAGTGAATCCTCATTTGTCTTTTTTCAACTGTGGACAGATTTACAACCTCTAACCCCTCTCTCTACCTCAGTTCTCTTATTTAAGGTATTATCCTTGCTGCCTTCCTCTGAAACTTTTTTGTTAGGCCATTATGTTTCTTTAAAGTTCAGTGACCAGACTTGAGATAAATACACCTATTATAGGTTTGACATAAGCTGTATATAGTGTACTGAACATTCACTTCTCCATGTACTTAAATGCAGTCTTGCTGTTATCTAGCAAATCATTTGCCTCCTTAGCACTATTCATAAAATGTGGTATTCTGTTGATTGATTAGATATAAAGTGGCCTCTCAGGTTTCTCTCACAAAAAGATTCAAGTAATTGGTTTTCTGGTACGAGTAAATTATAGTCAAATCTAGGCCTTCTTTCACTGTGTCCTGTCTTCATTACTTTGGACTAGCTTGGGTTGAACTTCATAAGTCATGTAAATGATCAGCTCTTAGGTTTGTCTAAGTCCCTTTTTAAGTTGATGGAATCCTGGTCATATCTTACTTTTCTCGTGATTAGCATCATCTGCAAATATACAGGTAGATGACCTCAAATTAGGAATGTTCCGAAAACCGGCTGTTGTGGGGTTAAGGTCTGGAGGTTATAACATGCACTAAAAAAGTGCTTAATTACGCTATAAAAGATGTTACGTTCAATCCCATCAGGCAAAGATTGTTGAATTAGTGCTTAATGAAGTTTAAGATTTAATGTTGAACTGATATTGAAAACATATTGGATTCACAAGGTGATTTATCAATGGCTATACAGCATTGATACAATATTGTATCTATAAAGCTGGCAATATGTTGCCAACAAGGTATCAGTTTTGTTGAATATATTGTTGATCTGAAACTGTGTGCTGTGTGATGTATCTTTGTTGTAAAGTGTAGCTTATCAGTGTTGTATTAATGTCATATCATTGTTATGCTGTATACCAATTTGTTGAATTAGTTTGTAAATTCAATATACATTAGACTTATCAGCCAAAGTGAAAATGATTTAACCTACATCACCTACATTATAAGTAAAAAGAAGAACAATAAGTGGGTGAGTAAACATCAGCCATTATGTATACATTTATTTTATACTTTATAATTTTTGTACATGCCAGGTTGAATGACCCAAAAACCAAAAGATACTGAAATCTGGCATGGCTCTGGTCCCAAGCATGCCAGATTTGAGGTCACCTACCCATATTCATGGCAAGTCATTTACATAGATCAAGAATATAAGCAGTCCTAAAACAACCTTGTTGTGTGTTCATTGTTTCCCCAGCCCATTTAGAAAAGGCACATCTGACATGCATCTTGTGCTCCCACTCATAATGAGTATGTGAATTTCCATATTGCCCCTGCAAGATAAAGATGCCTACTCTCATCCTAGTATGACAAAAGTAATGAATGTGATATTTTAAAGTTATTTGAAAATTATTCTGAATACTTTAGATTTTTTTCTCAAAAAAGGGAACAAATATAAATTACTTTCCTAATTATATTTTCTTTTTGTCCCCAAAAAGGGAAAAAATATGAATTACTTTCCTAAGAATGTTGTACAGTCTAACTGCTTTTTAGAAATTTTTTATTCTGTCTTGCATGAAACTGGTTGAGACTTATGTGTATATAGTTTGTGTAACTACATTCACAATTGGAGAAAATAGCCTTTTTGTTATAGGGTTCATGGAGTTGATTGATATGAAACCCTGGACTAGAAGAGGCATTATGTATCCAGTATAGCATTATATGAATGATTAGGATATGACATGTATATGTTCATGGTATTATTGGACTAGGTCAGTTAATGACCACTAAATTATATCACTGTTTGCTCTTTCTTCACAAGTCACTCTGCAGAATTTGTTTCATCTGTTTTCTTAGTGACGATTTCTTCAGTGGCATAAGCTTTAATGATTCAGAGTATTTTGTTCCTTTTAGTGAATGACCTAAATCCTCTTCTTTTATCCTGCATGCTGTCTAGAATGGGTGAACCAGGTAGAAATGCTATATAAAAGTACTGGCCATAAGAGACGTATGAAACGACTCAAGCGGATAATTGACATTGATGATGACAAACCAGGTTTGGTCTTTGTCACCAACACTCACATTAAACAGATCCAAGGCTGACTGACTTTCGTGGAATTTGGAGCATTGATGTACATCTGTATTTTATGTCGTTAGATTTCTTGAAGCTTTATTTTGTCATTAAATTAACTGCATGAGTAATATCCCAGTGTAATTCATGTATGTATATATGTTAAATGAGCACAATTTCATATTTCAAACTTCCAGATGGTCATAGTACATGTATGTGTATTGATTTTAAACACTTTATGCTGTTGATATTGTAAATATTACCATTTTGTGGACAATGATTAACTTTAGTTAGATTGAAGAATTAGTATAAAAGTAAAGAACTTTTTTCTATCCTCTGCAGTTTTTCCCAGGAACATGAAAAACATTCTATTGGATATCTTACAATCATCAGGTTAACACCTTTTAACCTTCAGTATTTCCAGCGAGGAAGCTCAACCATGGTGGTGGAAGCTCACTCAATTAAGGCCCACCCTCAGCCAACCAGAGATGATGCCATTGACAGACTTGGACCCAAACACTTGCTGCTCGCATAATTTTATTAGATGCCTTGTTGTCAACACACCAGTTAATTACAAGCAGATTGGGCTCCTCCATCGTATAGATCAGTATCCTTATATCTTTTTTTTATATATACAGTGTCCACAAAAGCCTTATCTGCCCCCATATATTTTCAAAAGCGATGTCACAATTACATTTTAGTACTTTGTTATCTCTCTTTTGGCCTTGATTACCATCTGCTGACATCTGGGCATGGAACTTGCCAGGTTCCTGAAGTATTCTAGGGCCATGTTTTGAGTCCAGTAGATCTTGATCTCCTAAATGTGGTGAGGCACTGATTAGGTGTTGAAGGAAGCAAGCTTGATTTTTATATGCTTCCAGCAGTTCTCAGTTTAGTTAAGGTCTGAGGAGTCCATAGACCACATCAGCAGTTGAATATTTTTCTTTGATAAACAGTTCATCACCTTTCTAGCCTTATGGCAAGAGGCACTAATCCTGCACAAGGTGATCACACCTGTGAACTTCATAAAAAGAAAGCATATGTTCCTCTGGCCGTTAATTTACAGTTCTCCTTTCATTGTAGTATTTTTAGGTAAGTAATACAACCCTCCCCTACCCATT
Source organism: Panulirus argus (assembly GCA_038088735.1). Taxonomy (NCBI): domain Eukaryota; kingdom Metazoa; phylum Arthropoda; class Malacostraca; order Decapoda; family Palinuridae; genus Panulirus; species Panulirus argus. The sequence continues at coordinate 10,661 of JAYMFT010008026.1, forward strand.
GCACTACTAAAGAAATTCCATATCATTACACTATCTGGATATTTCACTGTTTACACTGTGAAACAAGTCTTACCAGCTGGCACCCTCCGGCCTTCTCACCTTGCCCAACCTCGACTCCTCACACTTGAAGGAACTTTCATCAGAAAACTCCTTACTCCACTGTTGTATTTCTTTGCAAATATGAGTCATTTGCATTTCATTTTCTTAGTAAATGGGTTTGGCAGCTTGCTTGTAGAAGGGACTGTGAAGGTCCTTTTGCCAGCAATGTTGAATGGTTCTTTGAGAGATGTTTCCTAAAAGTTCTGAATGACTTTTTTGGAGTTAGGTAGCTGAAATGTGGTTGCTTCAATACTTCTTGTCTTAGGAGGTTATGTATAGATCTAGAAGTTCTTCTTTGGGTGACCAGGGATAGGTTTTAGTGGTGGAATGACATTGTCAGGAAGGCCACATGTGCTAGCAAGCAGCCACCTGATCATGTGTTTTGAGCACCCTGTGCACCAGAAGTGCAGCCAGGAGGAGTAAAGAACATCTTTACCAAAAGATAGCATAAGCCACACTTACCAAAAGATAGCATAAGCCACACTGAGGTGGGTTGCAGGTGTTCATTCTATTAGAAAGACTCATCTCAACAACCAGATGTGCAATGATTTCACCCTGAGTGCGTCATGTGCTTGTACCCACAATAAACCTTAGCAATGTATCACCCTTGGTTTTCTCTGGATATTTTAGTCATTTTATTGATTAAGAGAATGGTGTAGCTAATGCAAGAGGTACTAAACCCATTACACATTTACTTTTGATGCCAAATAGTGGGGGTAACCCCTTTCCATTAACTCTAGATGCAGACTTTTTATTTAAATTTGCCTGATAGTGCTCTAATCCAATTAGTTGAGAAACTTACTCACACCAAAAATATATAAGATTAAGTTCCAGCTACAATGAGGGTCTCGTTGATAATGTTGAAGTCAGAGAGAAGTTTGGTACTTGAAGTGATTGCAGACAAATCACTTTTGAGGGTACTTTTAGCACTGCATTTAATGCTAGTCAGGATGACAGTCACGAAAACATACCAGATTTTAGATTTGCAAATTTTGAAGACCTTCACAGTGCTCTTGACAGACAAACCTAGGATGATATGGTCAATGAAAATGACATGAACATAGCTTGGAAAAGTTCCAGTAAAAGATTCAAATCAGTAAAGGAAACGAAACATACGTGTCTGTGATAGTAGATGGTCTTTTTCCAAAACAAAGTAAAGGTGGTGGAACAGTGAAATGAATATGTGCCCATTTTCTTAAAAGGTAGTTCATAAAAAACTCAAAGACCAATAACCAACATGATAAAGTAAATCATATGAATTTGCCAAAATTAGCAAAAGAAACCTTTTGGAGTTTTATAGTTATGTTGGATGAGGGTCATTAATTAATGGTTCATTGATTATGAAAGGTGGTGACATGATTTAAGATGAGGAAGTTGTGGCAAATATGTAGTATACTGCAGCACAAAATACTGTAGCACTCTATGACTATAAGCTGTATCCATGCCATGCATACATGTACTTCTCACATGGCGCTGGCATTGCCATAGGATTATAATGTCAGTCCAGTGATGATTGCATTATTCCAAACTTAAGTTAGTGTAAATTGAGAAAAAAAGTGTAAATGGACTGTGTGCATTATTCAAAAAATTGTGTAATTCAGATACACATAAATCTAGAGGTACCTGTATACAGGGGGCAGTGGACTGTCATTGGACTGAATCAGGGCATATGAAGAAACTTGGGGAAACCATGGAAAGGCCTGTGGGATGTGGTTGTGGATAAGGGGCTGTGGTTTTGATATATTATACATGACAACTAGAGAATGGATGGGAGTGAATCAAGCCCTTTTCTTCATTTGTTCCTGGTACTACCTTGCTAACGTTGGAAATGGCAAACAAGTATGAAAGAGAAAAAATCAGGACTTTTGCTCTGAGCATTTGGTTTTGAAGAAGGTAGCCTCTGCTTTAGCATTCCCAGAAATCTTTTGTTAGAGTAATTCAAGAAAAGGAGTCTGTTACGCCCTTCTTCCTTCATCAGCATGTACCTTAGTTTAGAAGTTGTGAATCTACCATGTGTGACTCTCAGGATTCCTCTCTCAGGAAAGACAGATTCCTATGTGTCTCTAAATCATTAGTGAGGTTATTCATTATTGCTTTTGTGTTTAGTCTTTTTATTTGGAAGTTTTCCTCTAAACCCTCTCTTTTATTGGGTATGCTCTCATGCTTGTGGAACTGACTGCAGAAGAGAGAAATGTTGGTTTTGAAAGTTAAAAAACCTTTTCTCTCTGAGGCAGTGTCCCACAAGTATTTCTTTTTCCCCAGCCCTACTTTTCCCCCTCCTTTTACAAAAAACCTACTCTGACTGTAATTCTGTTGACACCAGTAATTACCTCTCTGTATTGCATGGAGAGAGAGTTTTGCACTCATGGGGCCCCATGAGCTGCTGGTGGCTGGGACCATGTGGGATGGTAAGGTCATCTCTGACAGTTTCTAATTGATCAAGGGCAGACCCAAATAAGCAAGCTTCCACTATCATGGTTGAGTGCTTTGTGAAAGGTATTGAAGGCCAGTGCTTGCTCACTAGAAATATTGAGGGTTTTAGGGGCCCAATCATATTTATACTTGAGATATCTAATAATATCTCTCATGCTTGTGAGACACTGCTTCGGAGAGTAAATTTCTTTGCTTATAAACATTCAGAATTTACATTATCATGCTTTTTTTTTTGTAGATTTTCCTTTGCATGCTGTTTATGTGTAATTTTTCTTAGGGTATCATTTATCCTTCATACAATTCTTGCACTTGTGCATGCTTTCACCATTTTGAAATAAGGACTCAGCCACGTAAGTAAGTCTCAAATATTTACATGTAAAGTTTTCTGTATGTCACAGTTTTTCTGTTATGAAATAAGCACAAAAATGCTGAAAATTATGATTTCCATTATTTGCATTTATTGTGTTTGTTTGATGCAAAATTATCTTGTATGATGATTTAAGTATATCTATTGTTTATGGATAAAGATAAGCCATACAACAGTAAAAAACATGCATTGTTTACAAGACAGTTTCCACTGTTCAACAAAGATTTTGTCCCATGGAAAAAAATACCTCATGTATTTTAGCACACTGAATCCAAAGATGTTTTCAGAGTTTTTCTATCACCCATAGTTTTTTGTTCCAGCATACTTGCATATTACATACAGCATATATGTACCAGCACTCTACTAAACATTTGAAACAAAATGTTTAATAAACACAACTATTTTCATTGTTAGTGAAGTGCAATAGCTTCTTTTTGAAAGCACAAGCCTTCTAGATAAATGAGTCACTAGGGGCCCGCAGAAACACAACTGGAAATGTTGGGACATTCAAACAGTGCTCACTCCTGAGTAGCAGTTCTCTTGTCAGTTCCAGGCTAGAACTCAATGTGTAAACAGTGTCTTTTCCACTTTGTTGACAGATTTACCTTTTGTGTATTCATGTGTTGTGCTGATACCCTATCCACCATTATAATGCCAAGAAACTGTGTAAATAGTCCAAATTCTCTCTGCTACATCTGTGTTGAATTGACATTCATATCACAAAAACGTTCTTTCACATTCCTCATTAAAAAGTGCTATGAGCATTACTTTGGTTGTAAAGTGGGTGACCAGGATAAAAGTTGAGCCCCCCATATTTGTTGTGTTACATGTGTCAGGCTTTTCACAGTATGGGCAAAAAGTTTATGCTGTGTGCCTTTTGCCATTCCTATGGCTTGGAGACACTCCAAAGATCATGTTTCAGATTGCTACTTCTGCCTGATAAATATAAATGGTTTAACATCAAAAGCCAAGCATACTGTTAAATATCCTAATTTACCATCTGCTATGAGGCCAGTACCTCACTGTCAGGAATTACCTGTGCTAGAGCCTCCAAGAAACATGTCACTACGATGAGTCTGATGAGAAAGTAGACCAAATAGAGGACATTATGGATCCAACATTTGAAGCAAGCTGTTCTTCTAGTGAACCACATTTGTCAAGTCAAGGAGATCTAAATGATCTTGTCCACGATTCAGATTTGTCTAAGAAGCAAGCAAAATTTTTGGGTTCCAGGTTAAAGGGCTGGAATCCTCTTGAGAATTAAAGTTTTTTTAAAGTGATTGCCATGTCATTTTCAAAGAATTTTTCTCCCTTGAAGATGGTCTGGTGTCTTGCAATGATGTTCATTCGCCATGAATAAAAGACAGATGAGTGATGCTTGTTTATTGACCCATCAAAAGTAAGCTTGAAAGCAGTTCTACTCCACGATGGAAATAAGTTCCCCTCCGTTCCTTTTGCTTGTGCAGCTAACATGAAGGAATTGTATGATAGCAGAAAGCTTCTTTAGGAAAAAATTAAGTATGGGGACTTAAGTGGAATGTATGTACTGACCTGAAGGTTGTGGCACTTTTACTCAGAATACAACTTGGTTACATGAAGTTCTGTTGTTTCCTCTGCAAGTGGGACAGCCAGGACAAGAAAAATCATTATGTAAAGAAAGTGTGGCCAAAACAAACATCGCTGACCCCATGGAAGAAGAATGTCAATCCTTCTCTTATTGATGTTGAGAAAATTTATCTGCCTCCTTTGCATGTTAAGCTCAGATTGATGAAGAACTTCATCAAAGGTAAGGATAAAACTGGCCATGGTTTCACATATTTAAGGAATAAATTCTCCCGAATCAGTGATGCAAAAATCAAAGAGGGTAATTTTATGGGAACGGAGATCAGGGAACTGCTTCAAGATGAAAAGTTCAATGAAGAGTTTAATGAAGTTGAAAAAACTGCATTGCTGTCATTTAAGAGAGTTTGCAAAAATTTTTGGGGAATCACGGATCAGAAAACTCCAGGGATGTTGTAAAAGATATATTGACTTCATATAGAGCTCGGGGTTGCAATATGAGTCTAAAAATCCTCTTTTTAATGTGCACTTAGACTTTTTCTTGGAAAATCTTGGGGCAGTCAGTGATGAGCAGAGTGAAAGATTTCACCAGGACATTTTAGACATGGAAAAGTGGTACCAAGAAAGTGGAGCCCCTTTTTGTTGGCAGATTACTGCTGAACATTAAGGAGGGATGTTCCCAAGGCCAAATATAACTGAAAATCGTACACTTCTGCATTTTAGAAGTAAGTTTTTTAAATGTAATACCAACCTTATTTATGAATGAGTAATATACAATTATTGTAAAATTTGATTGCTTTGTCACTTAAAAACCATGCCTGATAGAAAAATTCTACAAACAGATTCAAATTCAGCATAAAAAGTTATATAAGGTCCACCTATTTTACTTTGTGGAACAAAAAAAAAAAAAAAGAAAAAAAATATATATAGATTTTGCTGAGCAGTGTTCATTGTAAGCATCTTATGTACATTTCAAGTGAAAGAACACTTGAATAAAAAAAGTATTGTAAGTAAAGCAGTAGCCTTAGTGTAGTTTATCATGAGAGAATCTCATGGAAAGGCAATCAGTAACAGAATTAGAGTTGTTAACGGTGGCCTTAGTGTAGTTTATCATGAGAAAACAGATTAAGAATCAGTCAGCAAGTGATTGTAATAGCATTAGTTTATCCGTCAATTTGCTTTTATTTGCTTTATTACCTTCAGTATTATTTATGTTGCTTGATGTTTTAATGCACTGATTTTTCTGTAGCGTATGAATAGTAAATCAGGTAAGTAAATGTTTTGGAATGAAATTTAAGGTTTGAAACCTGATGTTCCCATACTATAAAGGGTGTGGCACAATTTTGTACATATATTTACCCTTTTCATAGCTGAAATAACTTACTTATGAAATATGCAGAGATGTAAGAAAGTGACCTTTTGTGCTCTTTTTTCACCCTTTTTTATGGCTGTACCAAAATGTACATAATTCCAGGGGAAGCTGATTCTTACTGTATCATAAAATGTGAGGGAGAGTCAGTTAGAACACCTATCGACAAAAAAACCTCGAACCCTGAGTGGAACACAACAGCAATCTTCTATCGTACCAAACCAGAGCAACCTCTTGTGATTGAGGTAAGAAAATTATTAACTAGAACTTGAAACAAGAATAATGCACATTGTTTATAATATGGTATTCGTTTGTTTCCTGGTGCTACCTTGCCGGCGCAGGGGGTGACAGTGCTCTCTCCTGTGTTCTGGGTGAGGCCGGGAATGGATGAAGGAGAGCAAATATGAATATGTACATGGGTATACTATACTGTATAATATATATATATATATATATCCCTGGGGATAGGGGAGAAAGAATACTTCCCTCGTATTCCCTGCGTGTCGTAAAAGGCGACTAAAAGGGGAGGG
>JAYMFT010008037.1:0-17018 GCA_038088735.1 Panulirus argus
CACCTCACACATATACAATATATATATATATATATATATATATATATATATATATATATATATATATATATATTCGTTAGATATCTTCCGTTGAGCGAGGTAGCGTCTGGAAAAATTAATGAGCCTTGGAGGGGGGAAAAATATCCTCAACAGGCTACCTTCCTCCTTTCCTTCCTTTGGAAAGAAATACGGGAGAAGAGGGTTTTTCAGCCCAGGCCCCTTCTGGGGCCTCCGGCCATCTTCTACGACACGCAAGAGATACTTGGGCGGTATTCTTACTCCCTTATAACCAGGGATAATATATATATATATATATATATATATATATATATATATATATACACACACATAATACGAAGTTCCTCCAATACCAGCGCCAACACAACCTTTCCACATCAACACCTCAAACGCGCTGCTGAGCGGTTGAGCGTATTGCCGGGTCCATACAATGTGAACGTACCCTAAGCCCTCCTTACCCTTCCTGTCACCAAGACACCTCACCCGGGAAATTTGAAGTATCGATATAGCCTAAGGTAAGGTGTGCGACTTCTCATGCTGTATCAATTTGGACTTCCTGTCACCTCAATTTGTCCTCTATATTTCTCTTTGTATATATGTATTTATTGTTTGTAAGAGTAGAACGTGCATATATGTATTTATGGATAAGTATGTATGTATTAATCAAACAAATATACATAAGCTCACGCAGTCTTTGTTATCAAGAGTAAAATAGTGACTACGAGATTGCAAGGTCATCCTCTGTTCTTTTATAAATCGTCAGTCAAGAGGATCTAAACCCATTGGTCCTCTCGAGTCATAAATCAAATCAAATCTCCAGCCATCACTGGACCTCATATGACATATCGAGAAACTACCACACCAGGCTCACCACCAACGCCTCCTGCTTTCTGAGATCCCTCGTACCGGAGTTGCAGTTCGGCACCCAAGAGAATCAAACACATCCAATCTCAACAGACAGTTCCAACTCAACCTCTCGAGAACTTCAAAAGTCAGCAGATTATTAGTCAACCTCCACCATTGTGTTTTTAACGATTGCGCACTTCCCCTAACATGCCCCCCTTTTTTAATTATAAATATTTTGTCTATATATTTTTTTTAGACATTGAGTGCGTGAGTGAGTTTATTTTGGCAAATTACATGGACAGTGAAGATATTTACATATTTCACCGAGGGTAGAACATGAAGTATTTACAAATACATATTTCCAATTTGCCCTCGTAATGTAATCAATATGATTAATGGGACAGAGTAAAGATTAACAATGAGAGTACAAAAATGCAGTTGAGCTATATACAAAATTATTTCATACCGGCTGTATTCTACTATTAAAGAGCTCAGGGCAGTTGCTACGTAGAAGAATTAAACATTAGTAAGATTATCAGTAGCTAATTCTTTCTATAAACACGATTTTACGTTTCCTAAAAAAAGAAAAATCTTCAATTTGACACTGACTGTTATTGGAAGGTAATTTCGTACACTGTTATACATGTATACGTGAATATACTCTTTCCAAAAGCTCCTAGTCTGGGCACAAACAAATGATAACATATCTGCTCTGATTATTATGAACCATGTTAACGACACATCTCATACATTCTGGAGCACTATCATTTATGATAAACGTATGTCCATATTCCAACTGTTCCACTCTGTATGGTACTGAAAGAATACGAATCATACTGGATTGATCAAAGCCAATATGAGTTCTGAGAGGAGTGTTAAGCACATATAACCTGCTTCCTACCTTTCAGTTTCTAAGAAAGACCACTACGTCATGATAAACATAATAATTGCCTACAGATAACTGAATAAACTCTAGAATATTACTATACTCTTAAGCGTACAAACACACACACAGAAACCTCACTGTACCTAACTGAAAGGAAGCTGAAAACATGTCATGGGGATCCCTCTTAAGCTGGTGACAAATGGGGTTCCTCAGGGCTCAGTGTTGGGGCCATTACTCTTCTAGACCTACGTAAATGATGCGCCAGACACGGAGGATTCATGCCGGAATATGTTTGCTGATGCCAAGATTGTGAAAGAATCGTGAATCAACAGGAACTGCAAAATACTGTAAAGGGACCTCGACAAGAGACAGCATTGGTCAGATACAAAGCTTATGATAATTACGCAAGACATAGGAAAATATGCTGGAATTCAAAGGAAATTTCCTTCAATTTCATGGACTGGGATAAGATTAAAAAGATGTATGCAATAATATGCATTCGCCCTTAGCTAGAATGTGTCGCAAAAGTCTGGTCTCCTCGCCTGAGGAACAACATGGATTTGCTGGAGGGGATCCAAAGGAAAGCAATAAGAATGGTAACAGCGAAATGAGAGGAGGGGAGAAAACCTTAATCCTCCCACACTGAAATAACGACATATTAATTTCTGATAAGCCAAGACGAACTTCATCGTAGAACAGTTGTCTCATATCGGAAGAGTCCAAAATAAGAGGACCAGGAAACTGTACGAAGGAACGTAAGGAAGCAAATATTCAACAGAGTTGGGATTTGTGAAGTAAACTAAGCTAAGAGGAAGCAAGTTGGGATGAAAAAGCTCCATCTTGTATCTCCCCTGACAATGTGATTACACGAAAGTGCACCTGGGACTTATCGTGTTTCATTTTTCCTCATGGTTAATGGTTAACAGCATATATATATATATATAATTATAATCTTCGGCGAAGCTGTGTTAGGCAATAATCTCGTCAAAGAACTCCTCACTCCAAAGGCGCCCACATTTCCCTGTTACTGCAAGAAGCGTTACCTTGGGCCGCAAGGAGCCCTTAAGGTAACACCAGAACTCCCACAGACGTTAGTCCTAGGGTGATTACAGAGTAATAATATATAACAGATGTTGTGTTGAAGGAATATCCTAACTTCCTTACGCTTTAGTAAGCCCCTTTGTTATATGTACTCGTGACAGCACTAGGATCGCGATTCCTCTGTCAAGGAATAAAACATTAAAACTGAAACTGAACCATCTGTTTCACGGTCCATAATAATCGAATGATTTCTTTCCCCCCGTGTCTGAGGAAGCAATGAGGAAGGCCGAGGCCCACCTGCGTCACACCAGGCTCCACGTCATGGACTGTCTGGCTCCGTCACGCACGCGGACGACGGAGGGAGGCAGGCAGTCTAGTCCTCCAGCCCGCCCCTCCCTTCCCCTCGCCCCCCGCCACACGTCTTACACGCTCTTCCTTCCCGTCACGAAGGCTGTGAGGAGGCGAGAAGGCCTGTAATTTCAGCTTCAGTATGGCGTCGTGGAGGGGAAAGGGAGGGGCCGATCACACACTACACATATGCCAGTGAAACTTCCGCGGGACTGTGGGAGAATCCCGTGGTGCTTCCAGCACCACAGCCACCAATATCATCGTTCCCACGAACACACAATGAATGGCCTCGTTTGCTCACATCCACTCTCCGGAACCAGATCCCCATATCCACAGTCAAGCCCCACACATACAATACAAACATATATATATATATATATATATATATATATATATATATATATATATATATATATATATACACAGGTGCTACCAGAGGCTACACCGCAAGAGAAAAATCACCTTCAGCGAAGCTGTATCATCGCCATTCGAGAAACAGTCTAGTTATATAATTTCTCGCTTCCAAGGAGTCCATCTTGTCCCTGCTACTGAGCCCAGTGCGGCCTTGGAGCTTAAGGAGCTCTTGGAAAAGAGTTCCCGGGAAGAATGGAGTGAAAGATGCTTTGAAAGGATCGAGACCTAAACATGCAGGAGGGTGCGTGGCGTGCACGGGATTGAGCGAATTGGAGCTATGTGGTTTGTAGGGGACGAGGTGCTGTCAGTGGGCTGAACCAGGACGTATGAAGAGGTTGGGGGAAAGCAATGAAGCGTTTGTGGGGCCTGGTTGTGGAGAGGAACTATGGCTTCTCTGCATTATACATGACAGCTAAGGTGAGGATGTGAACGAATGAGGCCATTTTTCGTCTTTCCCTGACGCTAACCAAGTTAGGGGCCGCGGTGACTGGCCGCACCAAGCTGGGGGGCTGTGGGGACTGGCCACACTACGATAGGGGCCGTGGAAATTGGCCACACCATGTCAGGAGCCGCAGGGGGGACTGGCCACACCATGTCAGTGGACGCGGGGCTAACCTGGCCACTCTCCCGTGATCACAAATTCCTCATCGACTGATCCCCTGGCCGCCCTCGCTGCCTGCCACCCAGCCAGCCAGCCAGCCCTCTGCGTGCCCGGCCCCCGTAACTGTCCCTTGTTCCTGAAAAACCGACGTCCGATTACCAGAGAGAAAATTTTGTTGCGCTGGAAATCGTCAGTTTATGAGGGAATTGTGTGTCCTCAAGCGGTATTGGCTGGGCCGGCGACATGAACCTATCGCACGACGCAGGGTAGGGGGACGAGTGTAGGGTAAGTAAGGGACGGGTAAGAGTACAGTGAATGGGGAGGAAAGTTGTAAGGCAGGGTGTAGGTAAAGTGGGAGTTATTGGGTAGGATGGAAGATTCAGGGCAGTGAGTAATATGTCAGGGAGACGTAGGGTATGAAGGGAGATAAATTGTGGGGTGGTAGTCGTAGGGTAGGAGATAGGGAGAAAGGTATGGGTTAGGGTAGCAGGTGTAAAGGTAGGGTGTGAAAATGCAACACGTGGAGGAGGAGGGAGGGTACCATAGGAGGTAAGACGTAGGGTGGCAATTGTAAGGTTGGGTGGAAGGTGGAGAAGAGAGACAGCAATAGAGATGACAATTAACACGGTAATCTGCCGCGGGACAACCTTATTCCACCACGGTATATAGATGTTCTTGATACGAGGCCTCGCCTTTAAACCGGGTATATGGCGATTCGATTAATCTCCAAAGATTACTTCTCTATCCTTACTTTCATCTGAATATATCCGGACTAGAAAAAAAATAAGTAGGAACATAAATTGTGTGACCAGCGCATTATAGTAACTTCTGGCTTCTTATCATCTACGACACTTGACTGACTGGTTATTTGCGCAACGCCAAATCTTGACAGGCATTACATGTCACCAGTAATTTCTGATGCAGCTAAGGGCATCCCTCCTCGAGTTCACTCTTCGTTTAAGGAGCTGCTCCGTGCCGGTCACCGGACCTGCGGACAACGTCGAAAAGTAGCAAGAAGTTTAAAAGCTTTTGAAAGTCTTGAGGCGTGAGAACGGGTCATACCGGCCAGCTCCGATGAGAGGAGAAAACGCCCGCGATCCTGACTGTGTATCAAGGGGAAAGACCCACTCCATATCCCTCCCACTGGGAGTTTTAAATCTTCTTCCTTCTTTTCCCCAAACCTGAGTCTATGACAATCAAGGTTGTTGATGCCAGTCATCCACTGGATGTACGAGTAGTATAACTTGTCAGTCTGAAACCATATCATCCTTAACATACATAAAAAGACGATTCTATTCATGGAAGAGAGAAATATCTGCATGTGTTCTCATACAACATGACATTTGCATTGAGAAAATGCTTTATATACCCAGAGAGTCATGGTTCCTTGGTCGCCAGAAGCAGGTGACGACGAAGAACCCGACCTCATACTCTGCGTCTCTGAGAAAAAAGAAGAAAAAAAAACATGACACAATAGTATGGTTAAGAAAACATCACCAAAATCCTGGCAGCAGCGTCTTCAACAAGCAGGTGGCTGTACCGAGTTCATCTGAAGGACTGACTTACACTGCCAGAGTGAGTGTTCCATCAGCTTCGTTCGCAAAGCTTCCAGTGTCGAGTTCGTAGATGATGCTCACCTGCTTCTGTCAACAAAAGAAATAGAATCTTGCAAAGGATACGTGAAAAGCCCTCAGTACAAACACGCGCAGATAAAGATGCCACGGTATTGGAAGTCCTCTTGTTTATTGTACACAACAAAAGCCAGCTGATGAGATTGCTCCTTGAGCGGTGAAACAGAAGTATTCCAGAAGACACGAGAAGTCACAGCTTACGGTTGTTTGTAAGATATCTTGGTTTTTCTTGGCGAGTTTCGAAGGTCCCGGGAGATAAGAAGGCAAAGGGTTATCTTGACTCCTTAAGCAAAACAGTACGACCTTTGCGTGTGATAAAATTTCTTTCGTGGGTCAATCAAAGGACATATTATCATACCCAAGGATAGTACCGTCGTCTCAAGGGATTCATTATTCTAAAGGAAATGAATGTATAACTCTCCTGTCCATTTATGGCTTCAGCTTAACAACACATGGATCGGTGGTTACATTATAGTCTCGGTACCCGAACAGCGATACAGACTCACAGACTTGCACAAACAGAAACTGACGTGCAACAGCAAGCCTCTCGAAGAGGTGCAAGTTGTTACTATGGGTGTGTATCAAAATGTGCCTGGTACAACCGACACTTGACGCATAATTCAAGGCACAAAAACGAGTGAGTTCGCTCGCAAGGATTGCATCTCTTTGCTGAGGAAGTCTGACCGACGGAAACCATATCTATGAAGGCCTATGAGAGACTCTAGAACACCAAGAATGCACGTGAACGAAGGCCCTTTTCCCATCAAACAAGCCGAGCAACAAGACAACTGAACAACGTATTCAAGACGCGCGCCAGAAACGCCTGTAACCATTAATGATGGGGTGAGCGGCCCTCGGAAACCATGCAGACAGCGTCTGAAGAGGCACATAAAGAGACTGGACTATCAAACGCTCGTCTGAAACGAATCTGCAGAAGCATTTCCCGGATGACCATAACTAGATACACGGCAGGCTGGCGCTGGCCGGGATGAAGAGCTGGAGGGCGAAAAGACACTTAAGGACTCTCTCCCAAAGAGCCTGTGGGTTTCTAGGATGAAGGACTATACGGGATGAAAACTAAGTAGAATGAAGCCAAAATGGGTAAGGACAGGCAGGTTGAGGCAAGACAGGATGAGACTGAGTATAGTTAGATTAAGCAGGCCGAAGATGTGTTGGGTAAGACTCAGCAGGATATAGGCAGGCTCCAGCTGAGACTAAGAAGGTTAAGGATGGTTAAGAGGAGACTACGCAGAGCAAGACTGATGAGGATGAGACTAAACAGGATGAGGATGAGTAGGGCGAGACTGAACAGGATGAGACTAGAGAGGGTGAGACTGAGCACGAAAAACTGAGCCAAACGACATCCAACGGTATGTGAGTGAGCGAAATGAGACTAAACCAAATGAGATTACTCATGGAAAATGGGAATGTCGTACACCTTACTTCTACCAAAAACCGAAGTGGAAAAAAGAAGAAAAACGATGCAATAAAGCGAAAGTCCTCAACATTTCCAGCACCGATGATCGCGCTGCTAATTACAAGACTCGTTGGTGTTCCGTGGAGGAGTTGGTTCAGTGGTGTGTCGTGATTACTGCCAGGAACAAGAGGCAAGGCAGACCCCGAGAGACAAGGGAGGGGATATACGTTTTTTAAGCACTCAGGTTAACGCTAAAGCTTGATGTTCTTCGGATCAGTACGCACCATCCAGATTTCTCAGTTGTGCACCCCATTCGAGTACATCGAGCATGGAGGACAGTGTGGAACGTTCACGATTTACTTTTCCTGGTTTCTGAAGTCTCAAGTAACACTAAAACTTTACTTTCTACAGACCTGCAAGACAACGTTCACACTGAATGTTAAGAAATCACGAGAAACGTGTCTCTTATTTCATATGTAATTTCGTGAGCTACGGAAAGTTAAAATGCTATCATGTGTGTGTGTGTTGACCTACGTGTGTGTATATATACATGCATGAGCAAATATAGTTGAATAGGTTACCTGTGTATATACTGAATGAGTGAGTTTGTTGTATTCATATACGTTTGCCAACTGTCTCCCCCTCAAACAATCACAACGACAGACACTCCCTACTGATGTCTGTAGCCTGCTGCTGCTGATAACTGTGCCCTGCCCCTCCTGATGATTGTCACTAGCCCTTACCGGTAACTGTACCCAGTCCCTGCTGATGACTGTAACTTGCCCCTGCTGATGTCTGTATCCAGCTCCTGCTGATGACTGTACCCAACCTCTGCTAAAGACTGTAAACAGTCCCCAGTGATGAATGTACCCAGCCCCGTTGGTGGTTGTACCCTTCCCTTGATAATGACTGTACCCTACACAAGCAGCCGACTTCACCTGTAGCGTTTCTACTACAAGATCTATGTGAACTTGCAAGCGAGTTCACTCAAACAGTTGGCCCTACTCTACGTTAACGGTCTACTTTATTACTCACTTCCCAGCGTTTGGTACCAGCGATGGCCTCAGACACCTTTCTGCCGCTAATACTCTCTATATGGAAAGCAAATTTACTATGACTCCAAGTGTGTTCAAACAACATAAATATCATCATCAATGTGCCTTTCGGTGACACATTTATTACTTAAGCGTTCGCTCGTCTTCTTAAAAAGACCCGTTCCACCTGAGAAGAACTCTTGCAGGACGTAGATGTTAAGAGTGAAGACTCTAACTATGACGTCAATATGCACACCGTCGTAAATGACTTTGAATAATGGCGTGATGAGAGCTGCTCTTGCTGTATTTGGCAGCGACGTGACGCGAAGCATCAGTGGTTCTTTCAATCAAACGAGGCAATCCACTGGGAGTAAATCCTGGAGATGGGTCTCAGGAGCCTTCAACATAAAAAAAAGAAGTATTGATGCTGTTTCCCTTGCTTTGTGACGTGACTGATGCAATATCTCTTGCAACTAGATGGCCATGATGGAGGTATGATATACCTGAAAACTGTCACCGCACAAGAGGCAGAGGAGTTGATTATTTTCAGTTGTCATGCCTAGTAGTGCTCTAATTGCCTTTGCGAATCCGCCGTGTTCGACATACGATCGCCCCTCACCCTTGTGTAACGTGCAGGACGCAAACAGGAACAACAGTCCTCACGCCATCAACATCCGTGCAGGGCAGAACAATGAGGTTCTTCAACCTCGTTGCTCACCACCATTCCTCAATCTGGCGTGTCACGGAATGCGACAGCGAGCACCATTATCCGGCAGAATGCTGGTGACAACTCATCTCAAGGAAGGGTTAGTTCGCCGACGCTCTGCGTCCAGCCACGAGACCGCCTTCCAAAACTTGTTTCTCTGCGGACAGGAGAGAGGACCGCAAGACTTCAGCGGAGTTGCTTGTGGCGTCGGGTCGGGCGCAATACTCTCGTCCCAGCAATCAACGTTAAAGATTATATCACAGAACATACATGTAATGCCACGATATTGCATAAGATGTTATCAAGCATGTATACGTAATGTATTTTTTCATATAATGTTACGCAACATACTGCCAAATAACACATGACTTAAAAATCTATTTCTATATAACTTTAAATTGTGTTAAAGAGAAAATGTGACTCTTATCTCCTATGAATTTGTTCCCGCCCACACAGTCGATATACACAGCATGTGGCACGGTGCAATCTGGGGCTCCTGGCAACCAAACCCCGTAAGTTAATATCATGTACCACCATTACCAATACTACCACCACCACATTCTTACAGCAACTTGCGTCTTATACTGTCCAGCCCAGCCGAACACTTGCATCTGTTTCGGAGCCAATTACCACACTGTCTGCGCGGTGTCACCCAAGTCTCACGTCATGAACACACCTCACAATATCGGCAAATGTCATGACTTCAAACCTCTATGCCTGTGGCTCCGGTCTTTCGTATCTTAATTAACATATTCTGAAGCGGGCTGTCTAGCTTTTCATTCAGGCGCAAATATTTATCTTTCCTTAACATGCGTACACCTTAACGTAGAACTATTGTAATGACTGTTCTGCCTGCCAGTCAATCGACTGGAAAAGATAAAGAAAGGGTGTTAATTTTTACCGTATCACGTAGAACCATTGTAATGACTGTTCTGCCTGCCAGTCAATCGACTGGAAAAGATAAAGAAAGGGTGTTGATTTTTACCGTATATCCCACGATGTTAAAGTTAATACTTCAGCCTTGCTTTGTCGGCGCTGTGGACATCCTCGCCTAAGGCTTCTCCCCCGCCCACCACCAAGCTCTGACGTCTACGAGTGACCTCTGCCACCCATCACTGATCTCCGCTGACCTCTCCCAGTTGCCAATGACCTCCGTTGACCTCTGCCACCCAACGCTCATCTCTGCTGACTTCTGCCACCCACCACTGATTTCCACTGACCTCTGCCATCTACCCACTGAGCTCCGTTGACCTCTGCCGTCCTCCACTGAGTTCCGCTGACCTCTGCCAGCCACCTCTGAGCTCCATTGACCTGCCGCCTACCAATGACTCCGCTGACCTCTGCCACTTAAGTGACCTCCACTGACCTCTGCCACTTAAGTGACCTCCACTGAGCTCTGCCACTTAAAAGTGACCTCCACTGACCTCTGCCACTCACTACTGACCTAAGCAGTCCTCTCCAACCAACCACAGACCTCCGCTACACCACAGCTTAATACAGTGCATCAGCCTCTCCACTACAATATACCACACAGAACAGGAGAGAAGTCTCCTCCATCATGACATTTCTACGACAGAATCACAACCAGAAAACCACTTCAATCACAACATCTCTGCCCTATTACACAATCTCAAAACCTCTACCTTAGCAACTCTTTTACAACCACAACATAGTCTAAGCATTACAATACCACTTTTTGTGAAACACGATCACAAAACACCTACAATGTCTCTTTCACAACGCTCTACCGTGATGAGCAGAATTCACTACCCTACCATCCATTCTACAAGACAATGCCATGCTCACAGCAGTATCATCCCTAACACAACACGCCATTTATGCTCCCTCTTCTACCATCCTTACCCCAGTGCCAGAATAACCATATTATAACACCCCCCAGGACACGACCTCAGCAAACTCCGTCACCAGTACACTGCTACCACAACAGAAGCCCCCTCCACCACATGACAACCAAGCCACCACGAAGACACCTCTACCACCACTTACACAACCGTGACAACACCACCACTACCACATCACCACCGCCACCGTCACCACTACAACGTCAACGCAACCTCTATCACAACATCACTATCACTGCCACAACAACAACAACAACAACAACACCACCATCTCCACCACCACAATAACAACATTATCGCAACACCAAATCCACCGCCAACATCCTGTCATGCCACTGTATACAACCCCTTGCCAATAATACCACACTGGTCTTCACCAACATCAGCCTTTTAATGTCAGGATGGACAAATTTACGTGCTTTCCAGAATCCATAAGTAAGACGGACAGCCCAACCTGTTGTCAGCCAGTCCAGGGTACGGGACTAAACGTCCTGACACTGTCTGCCACTACTAACCCTCCTGGCACGGTCTGCCACCACTAACCCTCCTAACACTGCATAAGGCCACTACCCCTCCTGACAGTGTCTGCTACCACTAACCCTCCTGACAGTGAATAACGCCACTACCCCTCCTGACACTGCCTACCACCACTAAACCTTCTGACACTGCCTACCACCACTAAACCTTCTGACACTGCCTACCACCACTAACCCTCCTGACAGTGTCTGCCACCATTAATTCTCGTGACACTGCATGAGGCCACTACCCCTCCTGACACTGTCTAACACCATTAACCCTTCTGGCACTCCCCATCAGAACTGCCTGGAACTCCAGCCGCCAGAACACGTGTTACTTACCCTGCTGCCCAGGCCCTAAGCCACCGATTAGGGAGAGGGAAGAAGGGGCAAGGGGTACCCGAATCTGTTCCGTGAAATCAGAAATAGCAAAACGAATAAGAAAACGGAAAAAAATACCGGAAGAGAGGCAGAAATAGAAGAGAACGGGAGAATGTAGAGAAGCAGAAAAGACTGAAATAAGGAATTATAAAAGGAAAAACAGAAAAATGAGGAAGGGAAGGAGACGAACAGAAGGAAACAGACTGCGTGAGGAAGAGGAGGAGAAGATAGGGAGATAAGGATGAAGGAGAAAAGAATGAGAGTCGAGTTCAACAGACATTCGCTACGATCGTATGTGGAAGCATTAACTTTAAACACGATAAGACGACCAGTCAGACAGGTGTGTCGTTTGGAGGTCCACTCCATGAGCACGACGGTGCGTCCCCTTGGTAACAACGGAGTGGCGCTAAAGCACGACTTCACGACCGGTTTTCGAAGGTATTTATAGTCTTTGCACTAACAACGTTTGGCTGTAATTGTTCCACGCGCTCCTACTTGCAGAGCAACTTTTTCCTGGTTAAATTTAGCCTCTTTCATCGGTAAAGCAGATTTCTCAGAGCTGGAAAAATCAGTTCTGCTGCCCGGCTTTGTACTTATTCCAGTTTATTTTCCTCGTCATTTGGTTATTAGGGAGGAGCCGTGTTGACTCTATCGTGAGGTTGGGGAAAATATTCTACTGCGGTTCTCGGTCAGCCAGTCGAAGACTTCCCATTTTTTT
Source organism: Panulirus argus (assembly GCA_038088735.1). Lineage (NCBI taxonomy): Eukaryota > Metazoa > Arthropoda > Malacostraca > Decapoda > Palinuridae > Panulirus > Panulirus argus. The sequence continues at coordinate 12,419 of JAYMFT010008037.1, forward strand.
GCGGCGACTGTAAATCCCGTTTTCTTCGCGTTATTGCGCGCCGCGGAGGACGGTGTATTTACTGGTAGTGATCACGACGCGGCGGCCGGCCATGTTGACATAGGGACGCCTGGCGCTCAGATATTGCTCAGCTTGGTGAAAGACGATCCGCCTACCGCCTCCCCGTACTGCCCGGATGGTTGACGTGGACCGGCGGGAGTACCAGAGGGACAGACCAGCTTGTATGGGGAAACAATGGCGTGCAGTTGGTGTCTGATGCGGTGAAAACAGGGGATGTAAAATGTCTTGGCGTAACGGAAGCATATACTGGGAGACAGTATGGAGGCTGTGAACGAACGCAGACCCAGGCAAATTCACAGACAAACGAGTATAACCTAGTTGATCTAGTATGACCAATCCAGTGTATCGAGTATGACCAACGTATAAACCCAATATAACGAGTATGACCCACGTATAGCCCATCATATCGATCCACATGTTACACGTATATCGACCCATCCTCTACTAGTAACTGACTCAAACCACATATCGACCACAAATATATATTTAACACGCCCAGTGGGTCCCTACACTACCATTTACTCCAGACCGCCAAACACACTCACGGAGATGGGGGCCCCACGAACGCAGACCTACCTCCCAGTGCAGTACAAAGAGGGTATACGAAATACAGAAAATAATTTAGTTCGGAAGCAATTGGGAAGGTGATCTTCATAACTCTCTGCTGTTAGGGACTCTACTGAAAAGTGTGTGTATTAGGTAATGTTGGCGTGTAATAAATCACCTTTTTGTAATTACTGTTTTGTGCTGCACTGGAAGGGAAATGTTGTTATACTCGTTCAGTCCCATGTCTTGAACATTTTCCACAATCGTACAACTTTTTGAACTTATGTATTCTCTCGGCATTCACAATTTCCTCACTCAATTTAGTCCAATCATCCACAACTCTTATACTGTAGAAGTACTTCTTTACATCTTTTCTTGCAAGTTTCATGCTCAGTATCGTGTTGTGTTCTCTGGTTGCTCAATCTTTACTCCTTTTCGAAGAAACGGTATGAAAAGTGAAAGGTAAAGATGAAGTCCCCCCCCCTCCCAACCACCTTTACTCCTCTCTCTTCCATGGTAAACAAATTAATGGCCTCTATACAACCTCTCGCTGTAGCAAATCAGCTCTCTGAGTTCTTTTACCATCTTTGTTGCCATCCTCTGGACTTTCTCAGTTAAATCTTTGTGATTCTTTAAGCGCAGTGACCAAACGTGAGGACCATATTTTGTTTTGGCCCGCCAAATGAGTATTTCTTAATCCTTGTACTTGAATGTACTTTTAACACTTGCTAGCAGACTGTTTAACTCCTTTACTATGCTCATACGACAAATTGTGTACACTGATTACTCCCTAGACCCTTTCACACACTGATTCCTGCAACTTCTCTGCTACATATTATTCGTATTGAGGTCATCTTTTATTGTGTTCCATCTTCATTACGTTGCATTTACTCTGACTGAATATCGTCTACCAGGTTTTGGACTAACTTTGGAGTTTGTGTAAAGTCCCCTTGCAAGTTGGTGCAGCCATCCTCCATTTTAACTTCCTTCATGGCCCTGGCATCATCAGCAAATATAATCGGGTAGGAGTGCAGCTAACACCTTCCGGCAAGTCATTTACGTACATCAAGAAAAAAAAATGTCCCCCAGGACTGAGCCTTACGGCACGCCACTTGTCACCGAAGCCCATCTTAAGAAGGCGCCCCTACAGTGTCACCTTTGATCCCTACCACCAAGACAACCTTTCTCTCCATCGGAGGAGTCTCCCCCTCCCCCCTTGTTCCTGCCCGAACAACCAACTTTACACTGCGTTGAAGGGGTAAATGCTTTCTGGCACTACAGACACACGCAATCGAACCAGCTGTCTCCGCTGTCTACAACGGAGTTCACTCTTTAGTAGATGTTTATAAGGCTCGTTGCACGACCCCCCCCCCCTTTTTCTGAACCCCTGTTGCCTCTCACTCGGCCAGTTTCGCCATCGCAAGGAATCAGTCGTCTGCTTTCTAACTGTCATTTCCTGTATATTACAGACCACACTCGCCTGAGTGAGTGTGTGTGTGTGTGTGTTAAACATGTGTATGTATGTATGCGTCGGACATGACTGTATATGTATGTAGGTATGTGTGCTCACTGGAAGCTGTTGTAGACACGAGCGTACGTCGACACAGCTATTGACATATATTTCACAGCTTTAAGATTCTGAGAGCAGAACCCACATATTGGGTGAAGTTGCATACAGCAGGCTGAGGGACTCGGCAGTCACGCACAAAGGCCCACGTACGGACAGAACGCTATATACTACGTACGTTTAGCACCAGCTGCAGCTCAGTATAGCCCAGCTGGTCTGACAGACGGCCTGCACCGCTGCTGGCGCCGTTCCAGCCACCAGCTGCAGTTGCTCTATACAATCTACGGTTTTTTTTTTTCTCTCTCTGTCATCCGTCCCATTCTGATGAAACCCTTGAGCACAACGGTACGACGCTACTGTACGACGGTACGACGCCACTGCACGACGGTACGACCCTTGGGTTATGATTGGTCCAGGCTTAAGTGGTCAATTCAAAGCCAGGTCCACATCTTACCCCAAGGATCGTACGTCATGTTCAGCGGAACAAACTCGTCGAAATCTCCGTCCAAGCCGTGATGCGTATCGCCATGTAGGTTTGAGACAACCTTCCTGATGGGTTCACGCCGTAGAATTTTTAAGGCAACCTTTCTCATTGGTTCTTACCGTAACGGTAAGAGACAGTCAGTCTAATTGGTTCACGCAGTCGAGGTGTGAGATAATCTATCCAGACTGGTTTATGCCCAAGTTGATTGAGACAGCCTGTCTGACAGGATCATTGCATCACAAATCAAGACACCGATAGAAAGAACAAGTTGCTAACTGTGATCAGAGTTTGTGGGTTTAACGTCCAAGTAAAGCGAGGTTTTCTGGATGTGTGTTAAATGTACCTTTAATTAACTAAAAGGTGTTTCTAATTGGGCGCTGGTTGGGGGAACACGCACTCGGGTACGTCGGCTTTGATCCCGGGGTCTGATACGACCGTGGGAGTTTGGCCCGGCTTTTCTGACGATGCGCGCCTCATTCCTGGCCTCAGCGGGGCGTTGATGAGGGCGGTCAACGTCCGTGGACTCACGCCCACGCTCCTCATTCTGGTCTGAACACAAGAGTAGACAGGTAGTAATTACTGCAGACACACACACACACACACAGCCCTCCTCGCATTGCTGCATCCCCTAAGCTGCGGGAGAGGGAATAGTGGCTAGAGCGAATGGGTCCACCCACACCCACACACAACCTCATGCCTGCCCACACACCTACACGGTCCTGGGCTCGGCGTGTAGAGGGAAGCGTGGCTTGGCGCGTGTGAATCAACGCCCACGCTGGGTATATTCTATAGCATACACAATATGCCTATCAAAGCTGCATTACAAGCCAGTATGGCATACTCCGCGGCATACAATACACCTATTCAAGGCTGAACGAGTTTGTGACATCAAAGTCAGACTGAAAGGCCAGCTTAAAAAGACGTAATTAAGATAGATATAATCCCAGCCTAATACAGCAGCTTGGGAGAGACATATCACAGCTGTCAACAGGAGACTGTGATGGGATAATGGGATGTATATGATAATCACCAACGACTGTAAGTACCTAAGTATCAATACTTCGTTCCTCTACTTAAGTAGATTATTTCGGGATTTTCTTTTACTCAAATACATCAAACTTCTCGCTACTTCTACTGAGGTTCATCTAAGGAGAAAATATACATTTGTTACATTTTTTTTCTCTCTGGACGTTTCGTTACTTGCTGCTGGTAGGGAAGATGGCTGTCTTGTTTACCTACCCTACCAGTAGCAAATAACGATACATCCGAAATATATATATATTTTTTTTGAACAATCTAAACGTATATTCTCTCCGAAAATGCGCTCGAGTAAGTGCATTCGAAATTCAAAGAATTTGAGTACAATTCCGAAATAATCTAACTGAGTAACGAAGGACTTTTACTTATAACATCTGATAACCATGACACTTACAAAATCATTAAAACAACAACTCAGCGAACACTGAAGTTATTCACTCAAGACTGACGTACATGCATCAACTGCAAACAAATCAGTACAGCAGAGAGTTTCTATAGAACTGTGAGAGTAATCATACTAAACACAGATCACATCATCATTAGGATCATAGAAGATGGGAGATTAAATGCACGTGACTTTATGGAAATGACAGTGTTCCTTCAGTAATTACACCCGGAGTAATTTAAGTAAATGCCGCATAATCACGGCGAGAACAAATTAATCCTCCGTGGTGTAGGTAATCCTTCGTGGTGTTGCGGGTTTACGGTTCCTGACCGTTATGCACTCACGGGGCCAGCCAGGGTAGAGTATGGCACAGGTTCGAATCCTGGTTGCCTAGCAGTCGGTCCACAGTCAAACCAGCTGTTCATCCACCACATCTAGGTCGATAAAATGGGTACTTGGCTCAGGCCAAGGTATATATATATATATATATATATATATATATATATATATATATATATAT
>JAYMFT010008047.1:0-17017 GCA_038088735.1 Panulirus argus
AATCTACATTCTCTCTCTCTCTCTCTCTCTCTCTCTCTCTCTCTCTCTCTCTCTCTCTCTCTCTCTATCATATATATATATATATATATATATATATATATATATATATATCAATTTCAAGCATTCACTGATCATACTGTTCGCATGAGTTTGAAATATATCACCACTGATCTTCGACCACCAAAACACACGTTTCATTATGAACACAACACAAGAACCATGTTTCCTGGGTCTGAACCTTTAACTTTTAACTGCCAGACTGTCCCTTCAGGTGCACGGCGATCAATCCCCTACTGAGGAAGCAGTTCCTGAGTCCCGGTGGGTACCTGAGGGTGGTGGCTCTGTCGGATTCCCCTGCAGAAGGCGATGATGATGCTGATGTCGAGCTTCTGCCCAGACCATCGCTTCTGGCTGTACCCTCCAAAGTTGAGGTTGAAGTAGGACGTCGTGGAGTACTCGAGTGTATGACAGACGACATCTACCATCCTCAGCTCCTCTGGTCCAGGATAGGTAGGTATGCACCCCATAGTGGTTGTATCCTATGATGGATGTATTCCATGGTGGCTGTATAACGACTTGATCCTTCGAGTATGATCTCTAATATTTTGGGTATAACAACTCCCTGAGTACAATGACGTAATTCCTTGAAGACGATGACAATCCCAGCATGCGGTGATTTGAGCTTCATGAACGACGAACTTAGTCGTCATATTTAAGGAGTTGAGCCTTATTATTAAGGGTTGAAGAGATAACGTAGTGAGATCCTTATCAAAAGTAAAGTATGTGGGGTGTAAATTACGTCAGATCAGGTTAGTGTATATCATACTCTATAATAATACCCCTTTAAAAAACAGGACTTCTCTAGAGTTGTTTATATTAAGGATAGTAACTGTACTTTGTATGTTACCCATAAAAACTTACTTGAGGGTCATAAGACTAAACAGATGGTGAAAAAGGCGAGAATTAAGTTGAAATAAATGATGAAAGAACCTTCATGGAATGGCTAAAGAAATTGAAGGCAAAGTTAATGATGCCGATGGATTCTTCTTGGAAGCAGAGACGCTTTCATACGTTATATATATATATTTTTTTTTTAATGCAAGCAAAGTGATAAACTTGTGATATACATGTCACTAATACTTGACATGTTCAAGTAAAGTTTTCTGAACGTGTGTTACATGTGTGTAGTGAGCATGGTTTGTATTACATATGTGTGTTCAGCAGTAGTGCCCATCTATGGTTCTCTTAGATTATCAACAGTGTGTTTACTATGTTCATATGTTAGACATTGCTTTTTGCTCTCATATGCGAGTGTATCTGTTAAAGTGTTCGTTTGTCTTATTAACACTGTTAAAGCTTTTGTGAACCTGTTTGCTTAAGGTATGTGAACCCATGTGCTAAAGTGATATGAATCCATGTGCTAAAGTTAGGTGAAGACATGTTCTCAAGCTGTGTTAACCTTGGATGATATAGCTCTATTGGCCTTCAGTGCTAATGCTATGTTAACCCTGGGAGTTAAGGTTCCATAGCATGCTTCATATAGTGTCAGTGATGACAGTTTATTGTTAATTCACTATGGCACGTAGCTACTGCTACTTTTCACTTCTGATTACTGCTTGTTAAGGATCGCTTTTACTCTTGCTGGTTGTAATGTATTGCCTGTTTACCAGTGTTATTTTGATTCTTATGCTTCATTTATGATGGGTGATGGACAGAGAGAGGGGGATGCAGACATGAGTAACAACAACGACACACTGCTTTACACAGTAATGTAGAAAGGTGGTGTAGACCAGGACAAACTGCTACTGGAGGGCAGGATTTTGGTAAGGAGTTGAGATCGAATAAGGTAAGGTGAGATGTTGACACTGGTTTGACAGGAGTCCCGCAGGGCTGGTGAAGGTGCAAGAGGTGAGACAAGACATCCTGAAGTATGGCTTGGCTTTGGAATCTCGTTGAGCTTATGTAAGTAGTAGGGGGATGTGGTAGATGCCGTGATTCTTTGTGTTGTAGGATGCTTCGGAGCCGTAGGTCCCATAATTCAAGCTGCTTCTCGAGACAGGTGTTGGCAGTGCCCCATATGTTTCCTACCGAAAATAAACGTGGGAGATGAGGCACTGCAGAGATATACCACGAAGATGAAAAGTCAGGAGTCGCATAGTGAACTGCTATTGATGGAGGAGGAAACCTAGAGGCTGCTTGAGTCTGGAACCACATGTTGAAGACCATTGCCACTAGAGCAACACACTTGTCTGAGGCAAATTGACTGTTTTACTGACTTGCTGTACATTATGCGTGGATATATGAGGTTGGCTAGACTGATTGTACGTCAACTTGAAACGAGAGGAGGCACTGTTAATTGGTGGATATCCGAAGAAGGCAGAGCTCCTGCCATTAAGGTTGAATATGGCAGGCTCAGACATCACTTCGTATGGTATGTGACATAGGTGAGGTTGGCCAATTCGTGAGGTCAGTTTCTTAATTCAGTAAGTTTTGTGACCAGGTGTGGTGGCCTGTGACTGATTATCACTTTCCAACGCTCGAGAATGAGTGTCATGGCGAAATGACACTATACCTTAAATTTATGCTAATATCTTAAGTTTAATAATGCTCGCTTTTATATATAATTTGTACCTGTTGCATGTTCTTGCTACCTCTATGTTAATGCTTTTTGTTAATTGTGAACAAAATTTGTTACTTGATTGTGCTACTTTTTACCTGCTAGTGCTGCTTGTTACCTGTTAGGCTAATTATTACCTGGGAGTACTACTTCATACCTACTAATGCTGCTTATTACCTGATAATGCAGTTTAATACTCGCCATTGCAACTTATTACTAGTAATGCTAATTATTACTTGGTAAGCTTTCATATTACCTAATAGTGCTACTTATTACTCTGTGTTGCTACTTGTTCCCTGGTAATGCAATTTACCACCAGCTAGTGCTACTTATTACCTAATAATGCCGCTTAATACCAATTAATGTTACAGATTACCTGAGGAGAGCCACATATTACCTGCTACTGATGCTTAACTGCTAATGCTACTTGTTACTTGCTAATGCTATGTATTGCCTGTTAGTGCAAAATTTTACTTGTTAATGCTGCTGATTACCTACTGTGCTAATGATCACATGCTAATGATGTTTATTATTGCTATTGTTACGTGTAATCAAAAGTGTTCTGTTGCAGATGAGCGACCCATCCGTACAAAGGGTGTGAATAAAGAAGGCCAAGGCTCCTTGGTATTCTTGGAGGTACAGGAGCAAGACGCAGCAGTGTACAACTGTTCCATTGTCAGCAGGCATCACAGGGTCCCTGTGACTCAGGTAAAGTGGTAGAACGCTGCGAGATGTGGGCAGGGGGGGAAAGTAATCTGTAAAAGGAGATAGTTCAGATGAACAGCAGTGTGAATGCATGGGTGAGAATTGTGTATTAGTAAATGAGATTGAAAAGGAAAAAAAGTTAGAAAGTATTTTAATGTTATGAGGAAGGACAAGACTAGAAATAATACCTGTTTCTTTCAGATGATAAAAGTTATGTTCAAAGTAATTGAGAGCAAGACTGAGAGAGAAAGAAAAAAGGAAGACAAAGTAGTAGTGATAGTGAAGACTGAAACTAGAAATAAACATTTATTTCTTACAGATGATCGAGCTGTCGGTCTTAAAGGCCCCAAAGGCCGAAGTGAGTATGTCTACTAGGAAGAGCATGGTCCAAGTCTTCAACCCAGTTCGCAATGGGGCGTCTGTAGTGCGCATTACCTGTGCCACAGAAGGCGTTCCCACCCCAGAAATCACCTGGTACAAGGATGGCCTCCCTATTCCGGTCTCCGGGAGACACCACTTTGTCACTCTTATCATGGAGAAGAACTTTACTAAGCAGCAGCTGGCTATCGCGAACATCATGGGAAGGGACAGTGTAAGTGTAGGACCTCACTTTGCAGCAAATGTAGGATTTTATATAATATTAAGTGCAGGATATCACATCATAGTGAGGGGCCTTATATCCTGTTAAGTTTGGGACTTTACATCCTAGTTACTTAAGGATCTGACATCCTACTAAGTGTAAGATATCACATCCTAGTCAGTGTAGGACCTCACATTCAATTAAGTATAATGCCTCACATCCTTACAGTTAAAGATGTAACACATGTTAACTGTAGGACATCGTATCATGGCTAGTGTAAGGCTTATCATCATAGAAAGTGTAAAATATCACATCCTGTGTGTAGGTCATCATTTTATGTATATGCATGTGTGTGTGTGTGTGTGTGTGTGTGTGTGTGAAATATTTCCAGCCTTGCTGATTCTACTATTTAGGGACACACATCTTGAGGATTTATGAAATGTACTGGTTGCAGGAGTTTACTAAGTCTCACAAGGAACAATCTTGCTACTGTTCATTAGTTTGCTCATCTTGAACCCTGAAAGTAGATGTTTTAATTAATTTCATGTTTGCCAGCCTTTCTTTCGCATTACCCTTTAATTCACCTTATACTTTTCAGGAACCATTTCATATTGGTTACCACAGTACCTCTACTCATCATCTTTTGGTAATAGATCATTGTAATTGCCACAACTACCTCCTAATTACTCCCTCTTTCATACTCCTAAATTCTTCATTAAAGATTAGAAAGGGTGCTACATGACCTTTTTACCCCCTGTGCAGGGCGTTTATCAGTGTGTTGTGAGGAACCGGGTAGGTGTGGCATCTGAGGGCTTCAAACTCACAGTGAATCTCCTTCCAAATATGCCTGAGGCCCCAGTTGACATCCTTGTCAAGGAAACCAGCACAGAAGACATTCTGGTGGCCTGGAGTCCTTCCCCATCAGTAGAGAAGGCAGAGGTCATGGGTTATATTGTCCATTATTTTGAAGTTGGTGAGTCTGGCTCAGCTGTTCTGAAGAATGCATGAGAACCATTTTTTTCTATAAGATGACTTAGAGTAATATATAATCTCAGTTCTTTATCTGTGAGATGATGGGTGAAGTAGACTATTTATTTTGTGAAGTGCAATCTCTGACTGATAAGAGAAAATTGAGAACATTCAGTATTTAGCTGATGGCTAAATGCTGCCTAGAGTCTGTATTGTTGAAGCAATCAGTTTTCATTACTGAGAGATTTTTGACTGTGATCTTTACAGGATGCATAATTACTATCACTCACTCAGTGTCAAATATATCTTAGTTGATTCATAGCATTTGCAGGCATTCATCAGTAAACCTGACAGTTATAAACCCCAGCATTTAACAAAACCCCAGCATTCAAAAATCATTTTCATAATTCCATTGTTACTTACCAACCCATTCATTTATAATTTCAGCTTTCTCACCAGCATCCTCAAAATGTTATTGTTTACTGATTTGTAATCCAGAATTGTAGCCAGTTATCAAGATTTATTCTCAGTTTTATATTCACAGCATAAGAGATCTTTGAGTTTGATATTATACGTCTTTTAGTCAGTGTTACAATAGGAACGTGTGATGGCAATTATAATCATGCTCTGATATTTTACAGTTACTGAAGTCTGTTATGAGTAATAACAGAAAATATTCCAATAAGACATGCTAATATTTTATAGATGGTCTATTCAGCAGAAGGCTAATACATATTCAGCATTGCATAATCATTAAAGTTTCAAAGACATGATTAGGCTAATTCCATATATATTTCATATGGGACTGAAAAAAGCCAATTGATCCTCTCAGTATTCATTAAATATGTCAATAAAAATAAACCACTTAATTATTTTATGTATGCTCATGCTTGCTTCTAATAGTGACCCATTGCTTTTACTGATTTCCTACATGCACTTCAGGCCCTGTGGAGAAGGAGAAGCAGCATCTCACCAACAACACCAGCTTCAAGATTGAGAAACTGCGACCCTACACAAATTATTCAATCTACATCAGAACTTTTGTCATCTTCCCAGACGAAGAAGACCCTGTCATTGGTGAACCATCAGAACCCCTCTTCTGGCGGACCCGTGCTGATGGTGAGTGTCAACTGGGCTTAGCTTTGGAAGATGGGACCCATGGATGTCTTTGAAACAAGTGGCATAGGTGCTGGTTCTGCGACAGGAGGTTAACCAAATCAGAGATTCCAGTTCTCTTTAACCCTTAAGGATTGGTCAAAATTGAAAATTGTTCCCTTAGAGAGCATCAACCAACAACAATTGATGTGCTAGTTTCTTCTGCCTCCTGTTGAATATCCAGCTGACTTATCATACTATAAGTAGCCTGTAGGAAACTTTCTATTGCTAGATACAGAAAAAATTCTGCCATCCTCAGTACCCCTACAACCATCAATATGAATGTATAAATGCATAGCTGCTCACCTAAAAGTCATGCGTGCATTGTCACGGTTGGAAATATTTGTTTTGGGGGATGACCAAAATAATTTGGAGGAAAGCTTCCTTGTCAGTTGGTGGGGGAAATGGAGAATACTTAACATAAGAAATGTCAGAAAGTGAGTGACAGTGATTGTAATGGAATAATGTAAGAATGAGGGGTTAGCGTCCTCATTCAACTTGTGCTCATGGAAGAAATCGCATAACAGCTTTGTCTAATTTTCTCTATGTAGTCCTTTGAGTTGTGGAGGACTTTAGTAGTAGATGCTAGGTAAAGAATTAGAATGATTTCAGAGGCATAATTCCTCCAGTATCCTCCCCATACATACCAGCCACTCTATCTCCTCACATTTATATGTAGTGTAGTCTTATTCACTAACAGTGTTGTGTTATATGAAATAAGAGTCGATATGAAAGGTAGAGGAAGGCTGTGTTGGATGCTAGAGTTGTTATAGGATTCTTTGGAGATTCTTACCATTGTGCAGTTCTTGTGGGGGAGAGTATCAGAGAACAGTGGAGGTATGGAGTATGGAAGAATGGAATGGTAAAAGTGCTGGCAAGTGAGTTGAAGAATCAGAAAGATTGCAAGGAAAAATATGAAAGAAGGGTAAATGAAAGTTTAGATGGAAGTGCAGTAAATGAATAAAGGTTGTAGAATTAGTAGTTGGATACATGGTCATGAGATATAGGAATAAAAAGGGAGATGCGTTGTGGATGGATGAGATTAGACATGCTGTGGAAGATAAGAGAAGGGGATATTGTAGATTACTTGAAAGGAATGTACTAGTGAAATTCAGCTAAGGAGGAAGGAGAAATATAAGATGTGTCAGCACAATATTAAGAAGCTAATAGGGGAAAGCAGAGAAAGAGTAGATGAAGATTTTGGAAGAAAGTTGATTGAAAAGTTTAGAGAAAATAAGAAATTATACTGGAAGGAGGTGAAAAGGAAGGATGTGTAGGTAGGCGTGGAAGTGTTAATGTACTCGTAAGTAGTAAAAAAGTGGAGTTAATGTATCAAATGCAGGAAATGAAAGGAAGATGGAAGGAATATTTTGAAGAACTGATGAATGTGGGATAAGGTGAGGCAGCAGTTATTACATGCTTTAGTATGGAGGATTTAAGGAAAAGGATAGAAGTGCATGGGCCCATAGCAGGAAGGGAGGTAAAAAGGGCAATAATGAGGATAAAGATAGGAAAGGTACCTGGAGATATTGATAATATATATGAACTGTTGAATTATGGAAAAGAAAGTGTGATGGAGTGAATGCGTTTGATTTGTAATTTAGCATGGAAATAGAAGGCTTTGCCTGAGGACTGGTTGAAAGCTATTATTGTTCCTTTATTCAAATAAAAAGGTGCTAAGGATTTATGTAACAATTGTAGAGCAATAAGTCTGGTTAGTATACCAGGAAAAGAGTATTCAAGACTATTTATTGATAAAGTGGTTGAATAAGTGTGGAGCAAGGGGGTTTTAAGGAAGTTAGCCAATGTGTAGATCAGGTTTTTGTGGTGAAAATGGCTAGGAAAGTATCTAGTGGATGTTAAGAAGCTTTATGCAGCTTTTATGGATCTGGAGAAAGCATATGGCAGAGTCAGGTGGAATGCTGAATGGGGTGTGTTAAGGATACATAGGATGGTTGTACAACTGTTGGATAGTGTAAAAGGTTTCTATAGAATAGAGTGAAAGTTTTGTTCTACATGTGGGTGTGAGGCAGGGCTGAGTGATTCCACCATGGCTTTTTAACATATATATGGATTAAGTGATAAGAAAGATTAAAGCAAATCTCGGGATAAGGGGTTCAGAGATTGAGTGTGGTGGTGAGGTATGTTGGTGGTTAGTGACAAGTCTGTTTGCAGATGATACTGCAGTGTTTGCTGAGATTGAAGAGGAGATGCAGAAGCTTGTAGGTATGTTTTATGATGTGTTTTAGCGTAGGTGATTGAAGGTGAATGCAATTAAAAGTAAAATAATGGTGTTTGAATGGAACAGAGTGAAAGTATAGATTTTAGCAAAACCCTATAGAGTAAAAGAAGAAAGTGCACTAAACTGTGTTATAGATATGGGAGGAGGACTGGAAGAGATGTGAGAATTTAAGTATTTAGGAGCTATTTTGGTTAAGTTTGGTAGTATGGTAGAAAAGATAAGGGAGAGAGCAGTACAGGGTAGAAGAGTCATTGGGTTGTTGAATAGAATGATTATAAAGGGTAAAGGTGTAAGTATGGAAGTAAGGGACAGCAATAGTCCTTGTGACGCTGGCCTATGCAGCCGAAACATGGTCATGGAATGAGTCACAGAGGTCAAGAATTTAGGCTGTGGAAATGAGTTGTTTAAGAGGGGCATGTGGTATGACTAGATGGAATAAAGAAATAAATTTTTTTTTGAGAGATTTGGTATGGCAGGAAATGCAAAGAGTATGAATTGTGGACTGGTAGAGTGAATAAAACATATTTTAAGGTGGTTTAGGCATATGGGAAGAATGCAAGATGGAGAGTTTACAGGGAGAGTAAATGATAGTATGATTAAAGAGGTTAGTGTGAGAGGAAGGCCACTTGTGACATGGGGAAATAGAGTGGAAGAGTATTGGAGAGAGAAATGGTGGAAGAATGTGTGAAATAGTGTATGTGAGGGAAGCATGCGAGGACAGGGAGATGCGGAGATAATTTTGCTCTAACCATTTCCCTGATGGGAGTTTCTGGAGGAAATGGACATCAGAGATATAGATAGACAGAATAGAAAATTTTTAAGTGTAGAGAAAGAAACAAATCCTTCAATATCCCTACACTTGTCATCCAGTCTTCCTTACACTGAACATTAGTGCAAAAGATGTAATTTTCTAAGCATATTTATGTAATTTATTGCCTGTATATGAAAAAAAGGGTACCATAAGAAAATAAGATCATTCTAAAGAGAGAAACATCATGGCCATTACTTCTGTTATCATGAGTTGTTAGATGTGTCATTCACACCCTATCTGAGGGCTTACTCAGCTTGAAACAGGCGAAAAAACATAAAGGTATTAGTAAAACTCTTTTTGTATTTTTCTTACATTTGAGTGCTATTCTATCATTTCAGTAACTTCCTATGTATTTTTCTTACATTTGAGTGCTATTCTATCATTTCAATAAGGAAAACTACTCTTTTTTTTTTTTTTTTTTTTTTTTTTTTTTTTAGTGCACTTTGGGCCTTGCTTGTCATTCTGGTGTTATTATCAGGGGTTTACTTGTTTCATTTGTAGTCATTTTAACCCTTTCTGTATAATCACCATATAAGATATATTGGTTGAATAGGGTTCAGTCACTGTATGACAATTGTATTTTGCCTGTAACTGTTTGAATTAGCATTTGTGCTTTGGCACAGTAATGAGTTTTCATGTGTTGCTAGCATCAGTAATTCAGTCATAGAAACAAGGATTATTCACCTACCCATTTGCCTGTAACTGTTTGAAGTAGCATTTGTGCTTTGGCACAGTAATGAGTGTTCATGTGTTGCCAGCATCAGTAATTCAGTCATAGAAACAAGGATTATTCACCTACCCAGACAAAACCTTATTGGATAGAAATTGTCCACTTGCATACCTGCATCATGGTGTACAATGTAAATAACTGAAATTATGTGGGGGTTTTAGATGATTTCAGCCAACAGTTATATTTGGACATATCAGGAGACAATGTGAGAGAAAAAAATTTGAATGTTAATGATATTACAGTATTCTGCAAACTGTATGATGGTAGAAGAAACAATCTCTAAGCAAATTAGGGGAAAATGAAAGTACTTATCACAATTATTCATTAAGTGTACTGAGGCTTTAATAGGTAGTACCACAACAGTATTAAAAATTTTTATCATTGAGCCAAGGTTTAAGTGTCTGAAATGCACAAAGTTTGAATAACTGTGATTGTTTAGATGGCTCAAAATATTCTTTTTCTAATATTTCAGAATTTGCTAAAAATCATTAAGCTTTGGGGACACCTTTTGGGAACATAGATAGCACTAAAAGGGTTATTGATTTTTTCTGAGTTGTTTCATAAAGGCACAAAATCCTATAGGGCATGAAAATATATTACAATCCAGTAGCTACATCTGGGACGAGTTAGAGCTCATTACTCATTATTCACTCATTATTTCTTGGTACAATAGTACAGTCATTGGTCCTCAGTGTGTATTTACTGTTATTCACTACTGAAAATCAAGCAGAAAACATAAGCTTTATATAGATTCTACAAATTTGAAAATTAGGTCTGAAGAGATGGCAAATACAAGTTCTGAACTGAAACATTACTTGACTGATGCATTTGACTGTTGACCCTCATATTCCTTCACATGGAAAAGATTTAAGCTGTCTAGGAATGTATCCCATCATAAGTATTTAAAAGGACATTAAATATAGATTAGTTATATAGTAATGATGATAGATTTAGGAAGGTAATAAATGACAATAGATATAGATAGATAGCTGGAGGGATGTCAGATATCAATAGATAATTACAAGGATATGAGATACATGGAGCTATTTATAACTATCTTGATTATAGACAGGTAACTTAAAGTACATTAGATAGCTATTTGTGATTACAAGGACATTAGATATAGAGAGTTATAAGGATATTAGAAAGGGTGCAAAATCATTAGATATAAACAGTTAATGATAAGTAGTTAAGTACAGAGATGTTAGCTATGAATAGGTAAGAAGAAGAAAGACAAATGTTTTCTCGTCATTGCTAGAATGAGAAACTGAGGTCATCTATGTTATTATTACTTGAGGTGAAGGAAAGAAAATATTGTATTTGATGTGAACATGTATCAGAGAAGTTGATGTCTTCTAGAAGAGTTCTTGCTCAGCTGTTTTCTTTTAATGTCTTTGCTGTAATTCATGTTGTATGAAATTTAAAGCTGTTCCAATCTAAGATATTCAATTAAGCATGTTACTGATGAAAATATTTAGGATGTTTTAAGATTATTATGACACATTTCCATGAGTATTATCTTGTCATGGCATATGAAGCTGCCTGTTTCTCACTGCCCATGGGTGAAAATTTTCATTAGCATAGCATTTCATGTATCCTTGTCACTCCCTCTGAAAGTAAACCAACACTGCCATTGCCTAAGCAGTGCCGGGTCGCCTGCCCAAGGTGACTCTCCGAGCGCTGTCTCCAACTGTCTTGTTGGTGACATGGAAGCACCTGTCACTGGAGGAGGCCAAGGGTGCCATCACGGAGCAGAGGGTTCAGTGGCAGAAGAAGGGTTCTCACTTCTATGAGTCCAAAGACCTGGTCCCAAATGTCACCGAATATGAAATACAAGGTTGGTAATGGTTCAATCATGTCCTGATTGACAGTTTCCACTTAGGACTGATTTTTTATCAAGTTATTCAACTAATTGCTTAATTGAAATGTATTATCAAGAAATCTGTAATTAATATAACTTAAAGGTTTCCACACCCTTTTTATAGCTTTCCTTTATCTCTGATTATACAGTCATGTTCCTTCACAGAGTCCCTCAAATTCTTAAAGTCTGCAGATGTTTCCTTACCCTTTTAATGTTCTTTTCAAATGCTTTACAGTTTTCTAATTTTATCCTCTAGTTGTTTCATCATTTCCTTTAACTTTTCCACCATAGAAATCATAGAGGTTGCTGTTGTTTCAGCCATAACTAATCTTCTAACGTTTTCATCTTTGTTTGGAAAGCCCCCAAAGTCACAGTCTTGAATTTCCTCACTGCATATCATAGAAACACCATGTAAATAAATCTTGTCCTTTCTTGTTGAGATTAGGATAGCAGAGATTAATTGAAAAGTTCTGATAAGCTTAGCTTAATGGCTATACCAAGTTTTCTATGCCCTGGATAGCAGTGTAGTGTTTTTACTTTAAATGCACCCGATGTAATGAGGCTCAGACTCAGAAAGTTACACAATTTTGGATGAAATGTTGGCTGAATCAGTGACCAAGTCCGTCACCAGTTGAGATAAAAAGTTCATATTCATTGTTTATTAGTGTTGAACTCATCCCTTATGTCCACTTTTTGCTGCAAAAATACTTTTTTGGAAAGCAGCATTGGAGCCTGTTACAAAGTCTTTATCCTGAAAATCAACATTAAAAACCATTCCACTATCTAAGAGCTTAGTCTTTGTCTTTGCAGTAAGGATAGTGGTGAGTTTAGTGTTACATGTTAGGTACTGTAATTTGTGTATTTCAGAAAGGATTATTCTAAAAAAGCAGTGTTTTTGTAATGAAAGGAATTTATATATACACAAT
Source organism: Panulirus argus (assembly GCA_038088735.1). Classification (NCBI taxonomy): domain Eukaryota; kingdom Metazoa; phylum Arthropoda; class Malacostraca; order Decapoda; family Palinuridae; genus Panulirus; species Panulirus argus. Next base: position 12,597 of record JAYMFT010008047.1, read on the forward strand.
TAAAAGGATGAAGGCTTACATAATCTGTTTATACAGATAAGTATTCTCTTGTTTCTGCCAGATCTCCTGCCGAATAAATGGTACCAGGCAAGGGTGCTGGTGCGAACAGAGGCTGGGTACCCACGTCATTTAATCCACCAGCCCTGGAATGAGATCAGGATGCCCAAGGTGGGCCCAAGGGCAGGACATGACAATAACCGCATCCAGGTTCATCTCTCTGTCTTTAGTGAGAAGCCCACAGATATTCTGGTTAGTAATGCCATCAGGGTGCAGTCATGATGGCACTGTGTTGCAGTGCTATGTTGAGTATGGTATAACTGTATTCTTTTGGAGGCTGTTATGCTATTCTGATGCTACTGTGCTCAGTCTAGTAAATCTGTGATGTGTATGGTTGTACTGTTTTACTACAGTGTTGGTTTATTGCTCATGGTTAGACTGTGATATGTTTTTTTATGCTTTCTAATGTGTTGTGGTACTGTAGATTGTGTTGTAGTACTGTATTATGTGTTGTATTGCTGTTCTTTATGTAACTATCTGTTTGTACAGTATGAAAAGAGAATTCCACACTTCTGGGGCCCCATTTCTTACACTTGCTGTAACATCATGCAACCTTTAAAAACTCTGTAAACTGTTCTGACATTATAGTTCCATTGTTTAGTTTTGTAAACTGTTCTGACATTATAGTTCCATTGTTTAGTTTATTCCAACCATCCACCACTCTCACATTAAGTTAGTAATTCCTTACATCCTTTAATAGCCAGATTCTTCCTCAGCTCCTCATGGCCTTTGATTACTCTGGAACTGCACTTCATGAAGAATTGTTCACTTTCAATCTTGTCCAACTAATTAAAAAATTAAAGGCTGTAATCAGTTCTTCTCTCCTCCATGGTGGATAGTTTTGTTGTCCTTAGCCAATCATTTGTAATCAGCTCTCTTAATTCAGGTACCATCTTAGTTGCTCTTTTTTGGGCCCTCTCCATCAGATCTGCTTCTTGAAGTGTAGTGATCATACTTATGAGGTGGAACCCAGTGTTGATCTATCTTGTGAACAGCTTACCAAACATCTTTCTATCCTCATGCACAAATGTGATTTTAATATTTGCTGGCAAATAGTTTGTCTCTTTCTCACTCCTTTTATGGGCAGTTTTGGTGACAGTTTCATCACAATATTGATTGCCGTGTCTCTTTTATATATAGATACCTGTAGCATGTTGCCTGCTGGATAATAACTTTGTCCCTTTCTCATTACCTCTCTCCTGTTTGTACTGAATTTCATCAGCCATTTATCAGACCAGCTTTGGATCTTGTTCAGGTTTTCCTGTAAGCTGATGCAATCATTGTTCTTTCCTTATTTCTCACGAGCTTTACATCATCTGCAAACATGTTTAGGTAAGAGTCTAGTCCATCAGACAAGTCATTTACATTTGCCAAGAACAGCAGTGGTCCCAAGACTGAACCCTGTGACATACCATTTGTAACCCCAGCTTATTTTGTGAATGGTTATCTTACCTCCATACTTTACTCCTTACCACTGAGGAAATATTGTATCCAATGAAGGAGTCTACCCCCTAATATTGCCTGTAGCTCTGTCTTCTTAATCAATCTCCATTGGAGTACATTGTCAAAAGTTTTCTGGCAGTCCAGGGATACACAGTCCACTCATCCACCTCTTTAGTTAAAGATGGCATTCAACCTGTCATAAAAGACCAATATGAGATTCCTAATGCATAACGTATTTCTCCTTTTGCAAGTAGCCATCCATGTGTTTTCTGATTATCTTTTTCAGTGTTTTACAAACCAGACTTGTTAGTGAGACTGGCTTGTAGTTCAGTGCAGTTTTCACATCAAGTTTCTCAGGCATAGGCTTAATATTTGCCCTTTTCCACACCTTTGGAACAACACTTTCCTTGGTGACCTACTGAACAATTTCATGTGTAGCTTTGCAAGTGCCTCCATACATTCCTTCAGCACTTATGGAAAGGCTTCATCAAGACTATGGACCTTATGTGTGTCAAGTTGTTTTGATAGCCTGATTATGTCACTTGTATTAATTTTTATAACTTCCAAGACCTCCTTCCCCTCTTACATTGCTAATGTTGGGTTAGCATTGTCCTTCGCTGTGGACACACTCAACATTATCATTTAATGCTCCACATATTTCCTTGTCCTTAACAGTTCTTCTTCTAAAATCCCATTGCTTGATTAGTCACTATTTAACCAGTAATTTGCTGTTGATGGACTTCCGGATTTTGGATTGTCTTTTACCTTGTCCACAATACTCTTTCAAAGTCTCTCTGCATCTCTCTTCTTACACCTTGCAGTACTCATTTCTTGCTCCCTTGTATATTTTATATCCTGGCTGAATATAGCTATTTTCATCTGTATCTCATCCATAGTTCATGTATGAGCACTTTGACATGTTGACATTCTTTGTTAAACCACTCTTATCTCTGTTTTTGGCCATCCTCCTGTGGGATATAGATTGATACCAGTAACACCAAAAGGGTTAATCTTATCTAGAATCTGCATTTTCATTACTACACAATTGCTCCAAATAATCTTTACCTTCTCAAATCCTCCATCCATTGCATCACAAGCTTCTCATATTGTATATCTGGCCTTCTCATGGTTTTATACATTTGTTCTGGCCATCTGATTCAGTAACCCCAGATTTCAGTGCTGTTTCAGTTACCTCTACTTTATGGTTTTCATCAGCCCAAGAAACATCTAATTGTTGTCCTTTCTTTCCTTCAGTGTTCTTTGAAATTGTGCTGACTGTCTTTCGTGAGGACCTTCTTTTTATGCATACCCATGTTAACAGCATCCTCCATTTTTTTTGCATTTATGCTTCATCATAGTGTTATTCAGGTTATTCACATTCTTTGATGCTTTCTGGCATGAGAATGTTATGATCATCATGGTGATGCTTATTCACACTTATAGTGTCCGCAGAAAACCTTGCCTGTCCACCCACATTTTCAAAGGTGATATACGGCTAAGTTGGTCACAAGCATATGATGCTTCTGAGGTGAAATCATCATACATCTGGTTGCTGAGACTAGTGTTTCCAGTGGTATCAACACCAGCAACCTGCTTCTTTGTGTCTCCATCTATCTTTAGGTTTAGGGAATAATGTTCTTTCTTTACTCTTCCAAGCTACCATTTCCCTTTTGGGAATTTTGCATTAAGGCACCATATTTCTTCCACCTGTGTTTCAAGATGGTTGGCTCTTACCTTTCTAAGGAGGATAAAGTCAGAATTCTCTCCTGGAAACAAGAAAATGTGTGTACATATGATATTTATAGGTGTACTGGGTGCTCAGAACACACAATCAGGCAGCTGCTTCCTGCAACACCTCATCATTACCTTGTCTCATTCAGGAGATCAAGACCCTATAGACTCAAAACATGGACCTAGAATATTCCAGGAACCTTGCCAATTCCATGCCCAGACATCTACAGATGGTAATCAAGGCCAAAGGAGAGACAAAAAAGTAATGAAATGTAAGTGCAACATCGCATTTGAAAATTTATAGGGAGGCGGACAAGTTTTGTAGTGGATACTGTATGTATATGACTTTGTAATACCTATGTTAAGTAATCATAGTATTTAACCACTACAGGTTGATTGGATGCTTGCTGATGTATTACGGCCAGATGTCTTAACCTATGAGGTCACATACAACAGCACACCTGAGGTCAGCAAACGCAAGAACACTGAGGCATCAGCCTCCTCTATTGTCCTCAAAAATCTGGGTGAGCTCATAGCTTTAGCAGGAGAGTGTTTTCAGATTGGGATAGAAATAGAAAAGGACCTTAGAGTATTATGGTGCTATGAGTAGAGTAGTGTGTAAGAAAGGTGTGCTACAGCAGATTGTTTTGCTTCAAAGAGGTGGAAGTGTGGATGTGCAAGAAAGGTGCTCATGCAGATGAATTTAAGAGAGATTTACTTATGTGGGTTGATGTGTGCAACAGTGTGAAGATGAGGATTAATTTGTATGAGGGAGCAGCAAATGTGGATTGATGTGTGTAAGAGACACAAATGTGGGTGAATGTACATTGTGTGTGAGAGGTAGAAATGTTGATAAGAATCTTGAGAAAAGTACAAAAGTGGATGAACAAATGAGCAATCGTTGCAAGTGGTCATGTATGCAGATACCATATACCAACATTGATTATGCATGCTGAAGCATCATCTGGTTGACCTAGATATTATTTTGTGACTTTCAGTACCTCAGTGTTCATCATTTTCACATTTCCCTTCAACTGCTGTAGTACTCACTGCAATGTCACAGCACACTTCTCAACATAGTTTCCAGTTGAATATAGTGTCCCTTGATGTCTCAGTGTGCCTCTGAACTTGCACCTGTGCTTGCTCGTCTTTTCCGTTTCTGTTTAAAAACCAAAACTTTTCCTTCTCCA
>JAYMFT010008058.1:0-17016 GCA_038088735.1 Panulirus argus
ACATACATGCACACATATGCACCGTATATATATATATATATATATATATATATATATATATATATATATGGATAGATAGATAGATAGATAAATATACATAGGGGTACATAAAATAGGGAGAAAAAAGAAAACTGATTCGTCTACTTTGTTAATGATCAAGTGAGATTACCATGGGGGCTCATAGTCATAGTTTTAGTAAGATCCCTTATTAAAGATGTTAATGACCCAATTAGGCCAGTGGACTGCTAAGCAGACTATGACTACACACTTTACTTTAGACTTAGGAAAGACCACGAATAGTCTTATATTTAATATCTAATCCTAATAAAATTTGTGGGAATTATGTGGCATACATATTTAATATCTAATCCTAATAAAATTTGTGGGAATGATGTGGCATGCATCCTAGCAACAATATTCAATATCTAATCCTAATAAAATTTGTGGGAATGATGTGGCATGCATCCTAGCTACAATATTCAATATCTAATCCTAATAAAATTTGTGGGAATGATGTGGCATGCATCCTAGCACACCTGCTAGTACTGGCTAAAGCAATTTAATATACTAGTTTAAGGGAAATATAGGTAATGCACTTAGACACTTCAAAGCAAGTGATATACTGTAATCCTGCCGCAGAGCATAACACTGGCTAGCAGCTCTGCTTAGTTACTGATGCTGCTTCTTGTAGGGTGGGGGTTGCGCTGGGAATGGATGAGGGCGAGTAAGTATGAATATGTACATGTGTATATATGTATTTGTAAGTATATACATGTATATATTTATATGTTGATATGTATATGTATATGTATGTATACGTGTGTGTATATGATTGGATGGGTCTGTCTTCATCTGTTTCCTAGAGCTCCCTGCTGCTGCGGGAAGTGGTGATCAAGTATAATGATAATAGTATTTCAATACTAGTGCATAGTTGTGTAAATTTTTGTATATGAGTTTCTCTAAAAAAGTGCTTGTTACATTTGGAAATATTTGTCAGTCTTTTCCAACTTTTTTCCTTTTTTTTTCTTATGTTGAAGGCTCCAGTCACAGACAGAAGTCCACATCAAGGGTGGGCTATAATTGAAATATAGAGAGAATTATGAAATGGAGAAGGAAAAGACAAGGGAAATTATTTATGAATTTTTTTGAAAGTGAAAGACCTGTCTTTTGAAATGTACTAGTCATAGTTATTGGGAAAGACATGATAAGGGAGAGAGTTCCAATGCTTCAACATGAAAGGAAAGAAGCAAGTATCAAAACGGCTCACACTTGAGTTGCAGATGGCCACAAAATAATCGTGTGATGCAGCAGCTTGCCAAGTATTGCGTGATCTAGCTAGTGGCGTGGGCACACAAGCAGCCAGCTCTTGAGAGCAAAAACCAAAGTAATACCTATTTTGGCGTGGGACAAGGGGTCAAGTTTGAAAGTTAGCCTGGGACAGTTTATAAGTCTGACTGCTTCCGACTCAACTCTGTTAAGTAAGGATACAGAGCTAGAACCAACCTAAAAGTGAGAGCAGGACTTTATACAAGGACAAATCAATCCCTTGTTTAAACGGAGCAGCTTTTCAGAAGAGAAGTTTCGATATCTAAACAGGACACCCAGTTTCTTAGAGGCAGATTTAGCTATTCCTGTAATGTTGGGTTTCCAAGAAAGAGTGGATGTTACAGCAATACCAAGTATGTTCATTGAGTCAAGAGGTGGAATTACAAAACCGTCAAAGGAGAGACAAGAGTTATGAGGAGTTTTGATAGAGATATCCTGTCCAAGTCTGAGTTTATTGGAGAAGCCATGTCAAGACGAGATGCAGATTGAGTGAGATAATAGGGAGCAGAGTTGAAGGATGTGGATGAATGCAGTGTTGAGTTGTCAGCATATGAGTACATTGGATTATTTGTGGAGGAGAGGAAATCATTGAAAAAAAAAGGAGAAAAAGTGTAGGGGACAAGACAGAACCTTAAAGGACACTGCTGTTGATGGAGAAGAGGGGGGAGGGTGATCCATCAACATCACAGAGATAGATTGGCCAGAGAGGAAGCTAGATATGAAGGAGCAAAGTGAGGGAGTGAAGCCAAAAGAGGGAAGTTTAGAGATGAGACCCCAGTGCAACACCCTGTCAAAAGCCTTAGATATGCCAAGGGCAACTACAAATGGCTCCCCAAAATCTTTCAGGGATGATGACCAGATATTAGTAAGATCGGAAAGAATGTCACCAGTGGATCTAGCCTTATGGAAGCCATACTGGTGATCAGAGAGAAAACTGTGATTTTTGAGATATTTAAGTATATGAGAGTTGAGGAGGGATTCAAAGACTTTGGAAATGGTAGATGTCTAAGCAGTATGACAATAGTTAGAGGGGTCAGAGCGTTCACCCTTCTTTGGGATGGGATGTATCAAAGCATGTTTCCAAGGAGAATGAATATCTCTGCTTTTTAAACAAAAACAGAACAGGCAAGCAAGCACAGATGCAAGTTCAGAGGCATACTCTTTCAGTACATGGGGATGGATGCCATCAGAACCATAAGCCTTACTTGTGTCCAGAGAAAGAAGTGCATTTCAGACAGTCTGAAAAGAGATTACAGGAAGAGGCATAGGATTCATAAGAGGAGCATCAGGGGGTGAATGAATGTTACCCTGAGGTGAATGAATGTTAGTCATCCAAGGTGGAGTTAGAGGAGAAACAGGAGCCAAAAAGAGTAGCTTTGTCAATGGTAAAGACAGCTATAGTACAAATCAGAATGGAAAAGTGAGAGAAGGTAGAGTGACAGAACTTGTTAAAGATGCCCTTAGCTGAACACCAGAAAGATTTATCTGTGGATGACTAAGAGAGGGTATCACACTTCCTTTGTATAAAGGAACACTTCATGTCATGGATAACGGTTTTGCAGCAATTATGGGCACTGACAAAAGATGAATGGGAGCCAGAGGTAGGAGAGTTTTTCCAAGCCCAGTATGCCTGATCCCATGTCTGAATGGCCTCAGAACAGGAACAGTTGAACCACGGACTGCATGAAGAAGTAGTCTTGCAGGAAGAGGGGATAAGTGTTTTCATTCCCACAAGAATAACTTCTGCTGTGCATTTGGCAGAGACAGAAGCATTACCACATAAGAGACAGTAATTTACCCAAGGAATGTCAGAAAAGAAGGTATATAAGTTATTCCAGTCAGCTTTATTCAGGTGCCAGTATTTACATTTAGAAGGGGCTGCTGGATGGGGAGGTGCCATTAGAGTAGATGTATTTATGAGAGTGTGATCAGATGAGCCAGTTTGTATTTACAGCAAGATGGATTAGAGGTGAAAAACAAATCCAGAATATTAGGAGAGTGGTCACAGCAGTCAGGTATATGGTTAAGGTGGGAGGTAATTTGCTCTAGATCATTGAGAATGGAAAATGTGAGGGTTTTGATCCCTCCACCATCCATATGGGAGGAATTCTACTATTCCCTCTGGTGAACATTGAAATTCCTGAGGTAGAGGATCTCAGCTTGTGGGTGAGAGGATGTCACAGTCTCATGGAAGAAGTTTAGATGGTCAAAGAAGGATATAAAATTTGTAGAATCAAGAGAGCAATAAGTGAAACAGAGAGGACGAGTGTGGTAGTAGGAAGACAGACTTTGAGCCACATAACATAAAAGTTTTGTGACTCAATGACCTTAAGGCATGCAACAGGTGTGTTTATGTTGGAATAAGTACAAACACCACCTTTGAACTGGAATCATGAGTGAAGGTTATAGTTAGATATGAGAAAGGGACTTGTGAGAATATCATTAGACAACTAAGTCTTAGAGAGAAGTAAGATATTAGGAGAGGTACTAGACAGATGGTATTCAACTGAGGAGAGATTATTAGAGAGACCATGAATGTTGATGTAGTGAATAGAAAAAGAGGAAGGTCTCACAGAGAGGAAATGGTCACAGGAGGGGCCAGTACTACTACTGCCAGAGCCCTCCCTCTCATTGGCAGTAGAATCAGACAGAAACCCGGAGATTCTTAGCACCCCATGATACTGGTGATTAGAGGCCGTAGATATGCCGGACTCTGTCATGGTGATTCTTATAAGTGTTTGAGTGGAGAGGAATTGGCAAGAGTACTTATGTGAAAAAAAGCAATCATAATAAGCAAGGTATGATTAGGTGTGTGGTGCTTGTAAGAAGATGGTAGTCCCGTTTTGATGAGACAGAAAGTAAGACCAGCAATCCTGACACGGAGAGTGTAAGATGGTTCAGGGCACCACTTTAACACTTCTCAGTCAGGACGGTAGTACCACCCTGGGTGGCAGTTGTCAACAATCTACTACCTAATGGGTTGCTCCAAGGGTAGGGGATGGGATAATCCTTGAGTTAGCTGGGGTACTGGGAGGGGCCAATACACTGTCACTTGAGCCCTCCCTCTCACTGATGGAAGTCACACAATAAAGTGTACTCAGAGGGGTATTCCACTGTTGCTCTACGCATTCAGTTGTGTTGTACGCATTCCGTTGTTGCTGTACGCATTCCGCTGTTGCTTTACGCATTCCGCTGTTGCTGTACGCATCCCGCTGTTGCTGTACGCCTTTCGTTGTTGCTGTACGCATTCTGTTGTTGCCTGTACGCATCCACTGTTGCTGTAAGCATTCTGCTATTGCTGTATGCATCCCACTGTTGCTGTAAGCATTCCGCTGTTGCTGTAAGCATTCCGCTGTTGCTGTGAGCATTGTGTGTGTATTAGAAAGGCTTTTATTTGACGTCGGATAAGTAGGTCTTCATACAGGAAGTGTGGAGGGTGTGCCAAAGTCACTTCATTTGCAGAGAATTAATGACGGAGTCGCAGAATGGCAGTTTGCCAGGCCCCGTCAGCAGGAAGCGGAGACTGACATGCTGATGTGAGTGGACGTCAGGCGTCAGGAGTCCTGGTAAATAGGTGGTGGTACCAGGTGGCGCTATGGACACTACAACAGCAGTTGTCGTCCCGTGTCGGGCGTCTGGCGTCAGATCATTGGACATTGGCTCATTCTCCTCCTAACTGTCGTTCACCTTCTTGTAATTGTCGTTAACTTTCAAGTGAGATGTTTGGGAAATGTATTACCACACATACACATTATAATATTGATGATAATGATAATAATAATGATAATAATAGTAATAATAATGATTATAACTAATAATTAAAATGATAATGATAATATTTTGGTGCTTGGAAATATCTTTAAAATTTCGTGCATCTCCGTCTGCGGGAGAGTACTCAAGGTCGGAAGTCTGTATTTAGAGAATATTTCCTTAAGAAAAAAAAAAAAAAAACGAAAATTCCATAGAATATTGTGTGGTGATAGTGGTATTTTATAGCGCAGGTGGTAATAGGACCCTGGTTCAGTCTGGCCGGTCGTGACTATAGAAATCGTGGTGTTTGTGGTGTTGCCACAGTTGGCAGTGCTGTGCTTACGTAAGGTCATGGCCGACTTAACCTCCTGACTGCTGAGGTACGACTCCATGGCACGACGCTACGACCCTTAGGTGTGGTGGTATGAACTCAGATGCCAGCCCGTCGTACCCAAGGGTCGTCTTGTCGTCGATCTCGAGTGTCGTACCATTGTTCTCAGTGGTCGTACGGTTGTGCCCGAGCGTCGTACCGTCGCGTCGGGCCTCAAGAGGGTGACATGATGCGACTCTGCTCATTTGGCGTTAGGAGGCCAGGTCTGTACACAGGCCGGGTCGTGCATGACTGCTACCCCTCACCGCCACCTACCGCACCAGTAAATTGTACCATTGGGTGGATAACATCTTAGTTCAACGTGGATGAACTTCCATTCTTGTGAACTATATAGATAGAATATTGTCCATTATTGCATACTACTTTTATTTTTTCTTGATTGATGTTCGTGTTACAGAGTGACATGTCTAAACATACGTATCTGAGTTTTTCAATAGTCAGCGAAAACCTACAGAACCTTATTATGTTTGTGTACATTCAGTAATATATATATATATATATATATATATATATATATATATATATATATATATATATATATATATATATATAAAAACGTACGGTTTTGTAAATTTGTTAAAGTTATCCCTATAAAACGAGCAGGTAAGCGTAAAATGATCAAAGAAAACGTTGCGGCTTTGATGGGTAACTATAACTGGAAGTTTCAGGGGGGGTTAAACTTATTTTAGGTACCCCTCTCAAAGTTTCAAGCATGGGATTGTATCTTTGAAATTTTCATTATGTATTTCAGGAAGAACTATATTATTCATTCATTTATTTCACTTTTTTTTTTTTGTAATTAACCCAGGACCAATTTTTATGACCTGCAGCCCAAGGTTGTGTGTGTGTGTGTGTGTGTGTGTGTGTGTGTGTGTGTGTGTGTGTATGCACGCGCGCGCGTGCATGTAAACAGGAGTATAAACCTGGTGCAAATATACAAGGTTAAAAGACAGGCAACACGAGTGTTAAACTCTCTCCCTGTAACACAAAAATTATAAATAAATGGCAGTCGATTCGTTCGTACTTTTGTCAGCGTTACTACAAAAGAAAAAAAGTAATTGTTTTGTTGCATGATTTGTAGTAATTTTATTCTAGAGATAAGTATTTATTGTTTATTGTCGTGTTCACAAAGTTTGTTGCATGTCAGTGTTGTTGTGTGCTACTGGGACCTCAGAATCCTGGATCAGTATGTGAGCGGCCGAACTCCGTCCACACACGACCCGATACCTGCCTGCCCTTCAGTTGGTGGTTGTCTTGATGGTGCCGGTGCTTCCCCTGATGAGTGTGTGCCATGTCCCGGGGTGGCTAGGTTACACTCTGGAGCCAGGAAGCTAACACGTAGCAGTAAAGTCTGGGCTACACTGTCATCAGCAGTGTTCCTTAGGAATCCTTGCACTTCATAAAACCAGGAAGTAGAACATGTAGTGTTAGGTTATTATGGTATGAACATAATTATATTGTAGTGAGAACTACAGGTCCCAGATTTCCCGCAGTTATCTAGGGAATTTGCTGGATTAGGATATAACTTGCTGTGAGAGGGCAGTAGAGGGTGGAGAACAAACACGGAGGGTGTGTGTGTGGGCCGGCCACCCATGCCCAGGGGTGTGGGTGTATCTGGTGGTGATCATCAATGTGTCACCAGCTGGCTGGCTGGCCGTCCCTCAGGAGGATGTCTTGAGCTTTCTTCACACTGCTGCTTACGTATTGATTCTTCTACTCACAAGGGAATGCTCCTCGCGTGTGCCCTGCCGTTCTCATCTCCCATCAATTTTCATATTCTGAAGTTAAAATGTTTTGTATCATGTTCCACGGTGGACGACGCTGGTACTCCCCACCTGCCGTCCGTGCATTACTGATATCAACGAGTTTTAGCCTAAGATTGTTGTCATTGTTTGAGATACGTGAGTTCTTTCACGTTTAAGTATAGGTACTGTAATGATATACAGAATTTGGTATACCCTAAACAGCTTTTTTAAGTGAGAGTTGCATCTTTGACGCAGAAAACGGCTCACAAATATGAAAGAAAATGATACGTTGATATGATATGCCAAAGACTCTTCGGTGATGCTGTTGGATCAGGTGTGAAGTGTGCGAGGCAGTGTGCCATGCTTGATGACATATTGTTCGTCAGGGAACCCCCGCGCGCTGGGGACAACTGTATGATATGCCACGTCGCTGTTGTTCTCACACGCCATCACTAATCCTTTTCCTGTTCCTTTGTGGGGCTGCTGCTGTTGATGTAGCTGCACATGTGACTTGCATATGAAGTAGTAAACAAAAGCAGATTGCTTTTGCATGGGACTGGGGTTACGCGCAGTGCATAGGGCAGGGTTATGAGGAGATACTGTCAGAAGTTGACTGTGGCCTGAGGGAATCTAGTATGGTAATGTTAGGCTGGCGTTGTGTGGTGCTGAAGACAGTGGCAGATCATGAGGTCCGGGTCTCTCGGTGACGCTCGGTTGTCGGGTCGGCACGTAATGTGGGTGTGAAGGAGGGCAGTTAGGCTGGACGCTCAGCATTGATCACTGCCCATCAATATGTGGAGGAGGGATAGTGCCAAGATCTGCACGCACGCCGCCCACACCACCTCCACCACTATTGTCCGCACCACCACCACTGCCTACACCTACGCCAGCACCCGACCCCCTCCCTCGCCTGCCAGGACGACACTCACCTACCCCGCTACAAACCTTCCCTTCAGCAACACCGCCACCACCATTGTTGGGGAGGAATGGGACACCGTGTGGGGGGAGGGACATTTCTATGTGGGCATCAGTCTGTGTGTAGAGGGGCATCATACTTTGTGGGGGAGGGGCATCACACTGTGTGAGGAAGGGGGGATTATACGGTGTGTGGGAAGTGGCGCCGTATTGTTTGGGGGAGGGGCATCACACTGTGAGAGGAGGAGTGGCATCATACTGTGTGGGGAGGGGCATTACACTATGGGGAAAAGGCATCAGACTATGGGAGAGGAGCATCACATTGTGGGGATAGGTATCACACTGTGTGGGTAAGGAGCATCACACTGTGTTGGAGAGGGGCATCACACTGTGTGCAGGAAAGACATGAAACTATGTGGGGTAGGGGCATCGCACTGTAGTAGTGGACAGGCCAGGGATGAGGTACCAGCATGGGGAGGAGGCAGTATACATGGATGTAAAGGTACGCGGCAGGTATGAGGTTGTGGATAGGTGGTAGGAAGCGATGTGGTCGGGCGGTGGAGATCGTCGGGATGGAGGCTGTGGTGGCAGCAGGGAGGCACGTCACCTGCCAGGTAAATACTTGTTCCGGTATAATTATTATGCCTCGGAGATTGGGAGTGCGACCGGTGTCGACCTCCCCTCACGCTGGCCACTCTCGTCCCATTGTCGCTTCATGGTCGTCCAGAGTAGTGGTGTCGCAAACGTGGAACACATCACTGCAGGACGTTCCTCTGTTTCAGTTCTGCTCGACACACTGTGCTGGCAGGAGGATCATCCTGACTGCAGAACGTGCTCGAAATCTTCCGTGATTTCTTTCCTCGTGGAAGACCCCGAATGTACAGCGATGGATCATTACCTTCTGTCATAAACCTTGTGTAGTCCAGAGTACTGCATCCCCTGGCGTCCGTGTATGTGGTTAGCGAAGTGCGGCAGGAGAGGAGCCGGACCGGCATGTAACCCAGATACCTTGCAGATAACATCATTGTGGTGCCGTGTAAGGAAGCGACACTGATATATCCTGGCCCAAGAGAGTGTGAGGGCGCGACAGGTGTGGCTAGGGTATCATGACGTACATGTATCGCCACAGCGTGGGCTGCGGGTCCTGGGAGATCGCCGATTCTCACATGATCCCCGTCGACGTCGACTCCTTCGAGTACGAGATCCAGCAGGTAAGTCGCATCTCCTAGGGGGATGGGGGACGCCGGCGGCCGTAGGCCCCTCAGGGCTGTTCTTTGGTGTGAAATGTCCGCCCAGCAGTCCAGGGGCAGGTGGGCAGACCAGTAGGGGTAAGTGATGCACTGTGGCGAATAGGATCCTTCAGGAGAGTCGGTGTTCAGAGGTCATAACAGGTCAAGTATACACAACCTGGAGTATGAGGGTGTATATTTTATCATGATGGTTGGGAACAGTAGGGGAAAGTTTATTTAGTTCGCTGCCAAAAGATGAGACAACGTTGAATTCCTCCGGATTATTCCGGGATGCAATTTGTGTGGCATGTTGGCTTTCAGCCGTGAGTAGTGACTGGTGTGGTGGCAGCTTATCGCCTTTGTGTGTCATCACCTGACATCATCAAGAGGAGAGGCAAGATAATGGTACCACTGGTGTAGTAGCAGCGGCAGGAATAGCCCGGTATCGTCCCTGGAGGCCCGTCAGGTGTATGGTTTGGCCAAGGAGCTTGGGAGGGTGTTGACGCACGAGCTAGGGTTATCGGCGACTGATAGCCTCAGACAGCGACTGTGGAGTACTGCGTCCGGGCGGCGCTTTTCTTCTCGCCCGGAAATTGTCATTGAATTGGTTGTTCTCCCTACTGCTTATCGCATTTAGCCCTGGTAAGACGTCGCTTATCTTGCCTCCGCACGTCAGTCGCTCTGACGTAAGCCCTGGGGTGATCTGATTTGAACATAGGCTCTCCTGAGGTTGTTAACGTCAGCATCTGTGCCACGATGGTCGGAAGCCCATGGTAGGTGTCGTCTTGCCAGCAGTTGTCGGGCCACGGATGATGTCTCCTCCTCACACGAGAGTCGGGACCCCTGCGCACACCTCTGTCGTGAGCAGAGGTAATCTGATTCATTGCCGAGAAAAGCGTTAAGATTAGTACAGCTGCGATAACAGAGTCTAACATAGCTGCGTTTGGATTTGGTTTAACATAACTAGGGTTAATTTGAGCCAAGAATAGCTTTAGACGCTGAGTACTGCTGCCAACGAGCAGCTTTATGGAATTGATTCAGGTGTTTTGACCTTTCTTGCAGGGCTAGTTTGCACCTTTTCCTTAAACTTCTCTATTCTTTTCACAGTTTAAGGCACAGTGTTCTAGATTATGTCCATATTTCTGGCCACAAACTGTACAGTTCACATGATTAACAACTCCAGATAGGTCAAAGCGCCAATAGTACCCACAGCGTAGGCCAAACGTCAATAGCACCTATAGCCTAGCAATAATCGAGCAGTGTCGTCTGCGTGTTTTACATTGCATATTTCGTCGTGACAATGCATTTCTACTAATGTCTGTTTACTCTCATCTGTTTGCTGCAGGAAGATCTACTGGTTCCTTATTAACAGTTTTAAAACTTTCAGTTGACAGTTCTAGTCTGATGAGGCAGCTGCTCAGAGATTCCTGCCGAAGTGGTAGAACAGTTTGGTGGTATGAACAACTTAAAAGTGTATTATGATAATTGCCGGTGGTTCTTTTCACTCTCCTTGTCTAGTAGTGTGATTAAATTAGAGGATGCAAATAAAGATTTACTTTATCCGTCTGGTCACAAGCGTAAAAGAGATGAGTCTTGATCAGACAGGGTGTCTCCAGCACTGCTGCACACAGCGTGGAGAGGCGATGATGGCTGCTGCTGGTGGCCTCCCTGCCCTCACGGAACCAGACCTTCCATTCTTTTCTCTCCGCTCACGTGTCAATAGCAGTCAGAGTTTGTGTCTATTTTCTAACCTGATGAATATTCAGTACGGCATCCCAATTGTGGTTTATTCTTTTTATCATAGTAAAGGTTTTGTTTTCACGGAGAAGAGCGTCATTGGAAATTCAGGTTTAATTGATCTCGGGGGAAAATGATAATGAGAAGAGGAAGTGCGTGGATGTGGGGCACTTCGCGTGGCTGTAATTATGGCTATTGTTGAGCGGGACGAGTGACAATGGTCGGCAGGGCTGCTTCCCTATCCCTCCCGACCGGTCCCGCCCTGTCCTGCAACTTGCGTACACAACTCTTCCTAATATCGTTGGTGGTGGTGG
The DNA here is from genome assembly GCA_038088735.1 of Panulirus argus. NCBI lineage: Eukaryota > Metazoa > Arthropoda > Malacostraca > Decapoda > Palinuridae > Panulirus > Panulirus argus. The sequence continues at coordinate 11,408 of JAYMFT010008058.1, forward strand.
GGAGACTAGGAAGGAGTGGGGGGAGATTGCCTTCCTAATCTCCCCCATCACCGCCACCACCAGCACCAACGCTATTTGTGGTTGTAACGCTGTTCCTCTCCCACCCCCCCTAATCCTAACACAATTAGTGGTTGTCACCCACAGTTCCTCCTTATGATTCCCTTCACACTGGCTGTGGATGCACGGCAATCATACCCTCCAATCATCGCATATAGTTCTTGATATTCTTATCCTTTTACCCCAATCATATTTATGAAAAGGTTTCCCAGAGTCGGTAAAGTATTACGTACTATGCATCTGTGAGTTCTGATCTCAATTTTTCTCGTAGCAATCTCCAGCTTGTCTCCCCTTACACTGTGTCTCGGCTCCCCGTGATGGTCATCGTAGCTGTACTTCCCTGTGTGTCACTCAGCTCCTCTAATCTGTTCTTCCTTATCATCAGGATGATCATTTGTCGGTCTGTACCATTTCATAATTATAGTCCATATTTTTTTTCGATTTGTTATCTCACCGTAATTATCCGATCAGATACGCACGTTATCTCTTGTAGTGTTGGTTTTATCACATGAGTGTTAGCTCAGCTTCGAATTATCAGCTCCTGAATAGATTACTCGGAAATCATCTCTGGAGAAAAAAAGATAGTCACATATCGGCCATCTGACTTCCGACAGGCCCGTGGCGTCATTGTTCATCTCATTCATTTCCTGCTTATTCTCGAGCTTCCCAGCTCTGTTCGTCGTTCTGGCATATCACGCTCTGATGATTAATTAATGGTCTCGGGGGATTTCACTCGGCGACGACCTGAGAGGTCCCACATCCTCCCCTGGTGAGCGCCGGCCCTGGCGTTCAGATAACTAGAAGCTCCGTCCGCGATGTCAGCTACATCTCTCGCTTTACGTGGGTCCAGGAATTTATCAAGGGTTGAACACTGAAAGTTGGAGAGTAAATAGATCAGAAGTCTTCTGACTCGTCTCTCGCTATGAAGAAGGTAAAAGAAGAGCCTCATCACACCTCCAGCTAACTGGGGCACCGTCGAAGACGAGGGAACTCCTACATCTGCCTCCTTGAGGAAGTCACATTTGACTCACATTAGAATGAATTTGAAGTGAAAATTATCTTGATGTTTTCAAGCAAGGAAGTTGAAGGTGGCTGAAGTTGCCGAGGGACAGGTGGTATAATAGGTGAGCCTGGGTGGCGACGGTGTGTGGTGAGCAGCTGCTGAGGTCGACCTTTTCCCACCCTCACCGTCGTAAGCTTATGTTAAAGTTGATACAGATATTGTCTGAATCAGTCTTGTATTTCCATAGCTAATTATCGGTGGGTTCTGAAGTACACTTTTGAAATACGATTGTTTACTCCTAGCATGAGGATGGGAGGGAGAACTTCAGTACCGTAAGTCTGAGGGAGGAAGGTATGGACATTTCTGTCGCATTCTATTCCTACAGATGTGAGTATGGGCAGAAGCGTAGGCAGGATCAATCTTAGGGTTGCAGAGTGTTTACCACAGGCGGAAGGTGCACACCGCTGTCGAGAGACTCACATGGACCTGGCTTAGTAGTGTCGTGTTGCCAAGTTAATGTTGGTTATCTTGTTTTACATCATCGGATGGTGTTAGTGCGTCTCTGCTCGAGCGCCATTGCGGTGTTGTGTTAAGTGTCGGAGACGCAGATTGGTGTTGGACCACGTGTTTACGAGTGTGCCAGAACACCAGGTTGTGTTGACCTTGAGTCCCGTGTTGGTCATGGGATGAGCTGCGAACACAGGAACACCCACCACTCTCTTGTTTACCAACCCTGGCCCCTGGTGGGATTGGCACCAGCCACAATATCATGTCTGGCTTCCTCCTCCTCCCCCTCCTCCTCTGTCCTCTCTCCATCTCTCCTTTTTACATCAGTTCTCTCGCAGTCGTACTACCTTCCTACTCCGCCATCTCATTCTTACGTTACTTTGATGTGATGACGTCTTAAATCCAGCCTCGTTGTTATTCCCAACGCGCGGCCTCACAACATTAATTAACGTACTTTCTTTGGTACTTTTGATTTATATCGTAAGTAATTGTTATAGTGAAAAAAAAAGAAACAGAAAGGACACTGCCTTACTCAGAGGAGCGTGGAAGTGCTCCTTTCATCTTTTCAAACGAGTGTGTTGCTCCGCGTCTTGCTGCGACCCCTGGTTTGCTCACGACAGTAAAAGTTGGACCCCCAAGTAACTTCACTCGGGTGGCACGTTTGCTGTAATTGCTGAAGAGGACCCGGGACAATGTGGCTGGAGCAAGCAGGGTAACACCAGTGGTCCAGACGTGTCGTGGCGGCTTGAGTGGCTTTGAGAGGTGGGTTGTGTGGCCACAGGTCAGCAGGGACGTATTAAGGCAGCATGACCAGCTTATAATTAAACACTTGTAGTGTACGACGAGGGAAGTGCTACACTCGTGAGGCCTCATCTCTTGAACATTCTCCATGATCATACAACTTTATGAAATTTTCGACACAAACAACATCCAAACTTTCATCACTTAATTAAGGAGCACTTTATTCCAATCGTCCAAAGCCTTAGTATTATAAGAGTACTCCTGTACTTCTTCACGAACTTCGTTGCTTGCTACGACTTTCGGTCTCCCTATTCGTTTTTCAACGAAGTATTTTTACTGTAGAAGTTGTTGAAATTATTTAGAAATATGTACAATGTATTTAGCTATGTTTTATTGCCTCTAGCACCCCCCACCCCCGTCTCTGCTCCTCATTTAACTCTGCTGTCTTAAGTAGAACAACATGTTTGTCGACGTCGTCGTTGTCCTCCTCCGTACCTTCTCTTATTAAATCTGGCGAGGGGTTGGCCAAAGAGCAGTGGTCGTCGCCCTGTCGGCTCTGTCGTACGTAGTGTTGTTGGTCCAGACGTGTTGCAGTATGCCCTGGGTCCACCCTCCTTCTGCCTCCACCGCCAGCAGCACCCTCCCCGATCGTCACTTGTAAAACACATGATGCATCACGCTGTCTCGCAAATGTTAACTCCGAATGTTTAATTACTTTTTGTAGAGTATACCCAGGGAATGTTGCATTGTTAGGGGAACGCGGAGGTAAGAGAACACACTGATGATTATATGTAAGTAGGTTGTGGTCGACATCCGGTGTGGTGGAGTGCTTGCGTATACACTCTGACGCATGCGGCTGTTTTTATCCGGCGTAGGGGAAACGGAACGAGGGTAGATGCAACCAGGAGTCCCCACGAGGCGAAATATTCTTGCTTCTTGAGGGAATGAGGTGGAGTGAGTCCCTGGTAGTTGTGAGTAGTTTACTCTTGTGAGGCTGGGCGTTCTACCCGCCACACTCAGACACTCCTTACACGTCGACCACTTCAACACACCCTGCAGTTTTTCACTCCACCACCCATACGTGCATTAAGAAATACTTCTGAGTCTGTGTTTGAATGTGCTAATTAGTATTCATTATGGCTGTATAATGTGTATTGCTTACATAGTATCCATCAGCGATATGTACTCGGGTTAGTTTTGTAACATTATTTAGGCTAATGGGTCAGGTGAGAGAAGAGTGGGCGGTGGAAGTAGAGGAGGTGTTGAAGTGCTCTCGTCAGTAGCGTCCAAGGGCAGTCCACTAGTTAGTTTGTTGTGTATACTGGTGGTTTTGGGAGGGCTGAATCGCCATGGGTCAGGGACACGACTGTTAGGGTAATAATGTCCTGGCTTTATAACCCCTCTTAGGCACGGGAAGTGGTTGCTCCTGCTGGTGGCACTGCCGGGATCAGTGCCTGCTCTCTTCCCCTCACTGGAATTCTGAACTTCCGCACACGGAAGACTAAGATGGCGTACGGTATTTGTACAGTAGTTTATGGGTACGTGTTCTTTTCAAAGTTCGACCGACGTCATCGATGGGAAAACAGCATAATAAAGCTTATCTGTGGAGTCTTATCAGTGGTGGAAAGTAAGACACGGCTGTCGCAGGGAGCCGGATCCGTCTCCTGGTGTCTCGCTCCGCAGCCTCCTCCTCCTGGCTGGCTGGCTGGCAGGAGTCCAAGGAACAGGGTCAGGACGACCTGGACCAGGCAGAGGGGCAGGACGACCTGGGACAGGCAGAGGGGCAGGACGACCTGGGACAGGCAGAGGGGCAGGACGACCTGGGACAGGCAGAGGGGCAGGAGGACCTTGATTATACAGAGGGACAAGACGACCCAATATACAAAGGGGATTGAGGCAAGACCTGGGTTGAGCCATCAGCCAAAGTCCCTTGCTTGTTTCCTACAACGTCCTTTGTCCGTTCTCTCGTTTCCTATTGAATAATATCTTGTCCATACTCTGTAATATCCTGTGTTTGTGCCGTGTTTGTCCTTCATGATAGCCAGTGTTTATGGACTCTGATGAAGGATATGTCCAGTCATGACCAAGATTTGTTCTGTGATTACTTACGATCCGTACTCAACCCTTTGCCTTCCAAGTCTCACTGTGGTTCCTCTTTTTTTTTTTTTTCAACCTGATGAGAATTTGTCTTTGACGACTGTCGTGGTACAGAATCCGTTTTAGCACGGGAGCCCTGTGCTTTGTGGAGACTATAGCTCCACAGTGTGTGGGTAGTAGAGCCAGTGGTGTTGGTCCTCTGTTCCAAGGCCCATATTACCCCACAAATTTTACGGTATTGTCATATCTGATGACTTGAGTCTACTGGCTTAACACCTTCTTGTCACGCCATATCTTTCAGGAGCAATCCAACTTACCCTCGTCATAAGCACCTGAAGAACACACGATACAAACTTCGTCCATACACCTCAGGTAAACCCCAGCGGAGGTAACCAACTCATGAGATTATAGGGGCCACGTAGTAGTCCGATTTGCATATTAATTAGTTTTTTTTTCATGTTATGACTTAAAGTGGTAAACTGTGGGAAGTTCAAATTTAAACACGTATGTTGTAAGCAAAGACAGTTATCCTAACATACAAATTATGACAATTAGATGTGCCCATTAGGATCTTCTCCTGATATTTAAGTCCCGCACAAAGATTAGGCCCCTCCTTATAACTAATCTTATACAAGGCTCCTGGATGAACGTCTTTTACGATGGCGCGGCCTTGCAGAAGAATAATACGACAAGTAGGTCGAGAAGATATACAAGATTATAGCTGATGGTACAGAGAGAGAGAGAGAGGGAGGTGGACCACGGAGAGGATGGGTACACCAAGAGATAGGATTGATGAGGGCGACGGGTATTTGAGATCATGATTGGGGATCGATGTCATATTTTGTGTATGGATGCGGTGTTGACGGAGGCGGTGGCAGTGTCAGCGGACGAATCATATTAGTGTGTGAGGAATTAAGAATTCGGAGAGACTCTCCTTGGTAGGTGTCGGAGTCCATGTTTACCTCATGATGCTGGGCGTGGGTGGAGGGTGTGTTGTTGTGAGTGACTTCAGAGGCTGTATTGACGCCATCCATCGTATTACTGTTATTATTATTTTTATTATTATTGTTATTATTATTATTATTATTATTATTATTATTATTAGTAGTAGTAGTAGTAGTAGTAATATAATAATAATAATAATAATAATAATAATAATAATAATAATAATAATAATAATAATAATAATAATTATTATTATTAT
>JAYMFT010008069.1:0-17016 GCA_038088735.1 Panulirus argus
CTCTTCTTTTCCTACTCGTACACATGCCTTACACCCTTGATAAAAACTTCTCACTGCTTCCAGCAGTTTACCTCCCATGCCATATATTCTTAAGACCTTCCACAAAGCCTCTCTGTCAACCCTATCTTATGCCCTCTTCAGATCCATAAATGCTACATACAAATATATCTGTTTATGTAAGTATTTCTCACGTACATTCTTCAAAGCAAACACTTGATCCGCGCATCTTCTATATATATTTATCTATAAATATCTCTAACGCGTGTTCCCTTCTGGAACTTCCTAAAAGGGGTGGCCACGGCATTAATCTCTCCATAACTAGTGAACTCCAGTCCTGCTTTGTACCCTTTAATGCCTAACCCTTAAAAGACCACTGACAGAGGGCCAGTCTAGTGCAGTGTTTGCAGAGGCACCTATCTAATGTTCCTACTGATTACTTCCACTTAATGTTCCTACCTACTACTTCTACTTAATGTTTCTACCTAATAGTCCCTTCTAAATGTTTCTACCTACTTCTATCTATTGCTCCTACCATTTTGCCAAAAGGCAGGGCTAGTGCATTGTGCTCACCACAGGAAATCTAGTTACGAAGAATGAGCTTTGTAAGTTAAGTGTTCTCAAGTGTTGTGTGTGACAGGGAGAGATATTTTGTATCTTTGTGGATAGAGTGCCAGCAGTCCATGAGTAGGTGAGGCAGAATGAAAAGACAGCTACCTGGGTCAGAGGAGTGCAACTTGACAGATAATGAAGTGCTGGCTCACTATGCAGCTATCACTAGCCCTCCTGTTACCCAGGCAGGTTGTACTGGTAACATACCTCTATGGACGTTGGCTACCTACCAACTGCAAAAAAATATTTTCATCATTGTCTGCCTCTTGTTGCACTTGTCAATATCATTCAACTCATTATTTGACTTGAAAGCTCAGTTTATTATTATGTTTCTTGAATTCAAGTTTCTCACTGATGAATACTCCCAGTTACTGTAGTGCCTCAGTATGTAGGCACTGCAATAGCATTAGCTATCCTGTGACTAATATATTCAAATTTCTCTTCACTGAATTCCAGTAAGTTCGCAACTGCCCATATGTAGATCGTATGTGGGTTCCTTTGAAGTTTTTCTCAATCTTCCGCACACTATATTGCTTTACTTATTATTGTGTCATCATTGAAACATCTGACTACTCTTTCTCAGACTTGTTTATGTATATCTAAGGTCATGATTACAAAGATTTTTATGCTTAGAACTATTCCTTGTGGTACTCCAAAGAGTATATCTTTTTCCTCAGATATGTTGCCATTTATAACTTTAAATTTTCTGTTGATTAAATGCTTTTTAATCCATTTTCCTATTTTTCCTTTTATGTATTGGCTTGCTACTTTCTCCAGTAATAATCCATAGTTTACTTTAGAAAATAGTTTTGCAAAATCAAGAAAAATAATGTTTATTCTTTTTCCTTCCATCAAACTTATGTATATGTCACTATAATGGGCCAGTAGTTGTGTTTGCGTGCTTCTCGAGGGAGAGTATCATGATATCCTTCATATTGAATCTGTTGAAGTGAGGTGTTCCTTTATTTTTTTCATTGCTCTCTAAATACTTTGATTATGGGCAAAGTTAAGCAAACTGGTTTGTGTTGTTTTGGCAGGAACTTGGATCCTCCTTTTATGTATTGGTGTTACATGTACCATTTTGTGCATATCTTTTATGCTTGTTTAGTCTATACTCTTGTCTCAACAGCATTGTAAGAGGTTTGGCTATTGTTTTATTTGTCATCTTTACAAAGATTACTGGAATTCCATCTGTTCCCTGGACCTGTTTTCTTTTAGTTGATCTTTTGCTTCAGTTATATCACTTTTTGATAAGTTTATATCTTTGAGTTTATGCTCATCATAATCATATAACATTTCATTGCTATTTCTTCATGCTCTCTTGTACTAAACACTGACTAATATTGGTTAACTAACATTTGACTCAACTGTTACCTTCTTTGAATGTTTCAATCTCTGATATTTTGTTCTTTTCTCTCTTCATGTGAGCAAACAACACTTTTGGGTTTTGCTCCATATACTGCTTTACTTCTTCTTCTTTTAGTTCCTGTTTCCTTCTGTGTGATTCCATTATTTCCATATCTGCAATCCTTATTTTGTCTTCTACCTGTTCAATTCTAGCTTTTTCCTCCATTTTCTTTCTCTATTCATTCACTGTTTTTAGTCCCATGGAATATTTCTTTTCATGGTATGCTTTTTTTTACTTGGTACAAGTTTAAAATCATTTCATTTATGTGCTGGTAGAAGATTGCCATCTTTGTCTTTTCATTACTGCTTTTCAAACTATCCAGCCATTTTGTATTTTCTGTTTGATTATGATATTTAATCTTCCACTATTTTTTCAGAATAGAAATTAAAGTTCCCTGACATATATGCATATTTTACTTCATCGTGTGTATGTATCCACTTCATTGTGATAGTTAGTACACATTTCTGTTGTATTATAGTAAGAGATACTCATTTTTGTGATCTAAATATCTGTAATTAAAGCTATATCATTCATAAAAATCAAATCATTTGTGTTATTTCTTGTTGGTGTGGTTATAATTTTTGTTAGGTTGTAGGCTTTGCATGAGCTAATATGAGCTAATTAGCTAGTTAAGTTGTTTTTCATCTGCCAATGCAGTGTTCTCTGTTTTGGCTCTATAACTGCATCCATATTCCTCTCCATATTTTTTCTGTTGTACAGATTTGAAATTCAGATCTCAAAACCAAATTGTTGTCATTTTTAGCTTGTCATTTCCCCATAGTATTTCTTCAATATCTTATTAGTGTCATGCTGCATGCCTCCATTTTAGTTTTGGATGGTCTTTATGTTACTATATTAGGTTTTCTTATGGCTGGCATGCTCACTGCTAATGTCCCACATTCTTGTGAAATAGTTTTCCCATCTGTTTTGCTTTAATTTGTTTCTTGTTTATAGTGCTACCCCATCTTGCTTACTTTTTTCCAGATTAGTATTAAAGGTCTCATGATCTTAATCTTTCATTGCTTATTTACCCATTTGTTCATGTTTCCATAAGATTTATGAGGATTATGTCAGAATCTCTTAAATATGTACTAAGAAGAGGATGAACATTCATGAATACTCATAATTTCTGGGGAAAAGTGTTACTCTGGTCTTGCATCAAGTAGGTGTTTTCTCAGATGCACTTAGGACTCTGTCTGTGTTAGAGAAATAGTTTTGCATCCTTCATAACCTACATGTTTAGGAGTAACTTATGGGATAATCTCTTAATTAAGGTAATATAACCATAAGTACTGATTATCATATTTCCTTTAGTTCTTTTGTTCCCAGAAGCATCAAATTCATATATCAGTTGATTTGAAGACAAAGTATGATGTATTGATTTTCCTAAAGGAACAGAGAGTTCATATGCTTCTTTTATTGATAATGAATTTTATGATTCTGCAAAAACCATCCCGTTTGATTTGTAGGAAAAGATGATATGATTAGAGACAGTGAATTAATTGCAGCTTTTATTTTTGAATTGTAAAGCTACATATTCATATTTGATGATACTTCAAAATTTTAGCTTTCAATCCATTCCCATAGGTTCTTCGTGGAAGATCTTTCTCTTCAGCATCTGCTGCTAAGATATCTGTAGGTGAAAGCAGTTCTATAAATCACCAGTCTATATTGAGAACCACATCAGATTCAGCCAAAGTCTTACCTGAAATTGTTAAACAAAGTCAGACTGCACCAACTGCCCGAAAACGCTCAAGCAGTTCCTTAAGTAAAGATGTATCAACTGCAGAAGAGTTTTTCCTTGATGTCATTCTCCAGAGACATGCCAAGGTATGTACTCAAGGAATTTATTCACTTCAGAAGGATGACATTGTGGTCATTTTTTTTCTCTGTAAGGTAGAATTGATACATGCTGGTAATGTAATAATATTTATTTATTTGTTTAAATGCAAAGCTATGCTATTTTGAAATACAAAGTATTGCTGCAAGAGGCACCTCATGTTGTTGTTGGATTTGAGCAGATATAGAAGATGCAGCAGAGCGTCTTTCCTTTTACTTAACCTACTGAGTTATGCCAAACTGGCAGGAGGGCACAGCTATTGAGACATGGTGGCAGCGGGATGCACACGTGCCAATAATGACTTGAGAGACATGATGAGCTGTTCTGGCATGACTTCGAGAATTGAGTGGAAGACCTCCCATCTAGGGGTTGAAATTGGTAGCAGCCTGGCCTATATTGTCTATAAACTGCCAGCTGTTACATCACTGTGTGTGGCTGACAGTCAACATGAGTTTTGGGAACAGTGTTTGTAAGGAAAAAGAAGTGCTTGAGGATGTCACTGGTGGTGGTGTTAGCTGCGGAAAACCACAGCTTGGTTATGCTTACTCCATGACACCACAGCACAGTTCTACAGTGGGAATGCCTTATTTTGATTTTTCTCCACCTGCAGCTATAGATTTTTGATCATCTAGTGTGGCTGAGATTGGTATTTGTGGATCCTGCTCTTCAGGAATTACCTAGAAGTGTCAAGAATGGATCAGAGATCTGATTTGTTCAAGGTTGAAACTTTCTGAAGGTCAGAATAAAAGATTTGTTTGAATGGTAAGAAGTTGCCCAAGATTAAAAGTTTCCAGTATTGTAGGGAGTGTTCTTAGTTGAGAGAGAGAGTAATGGTTACTAATTATTTAAGAAGGTGATGAAAGATAGGCAAGTTACTCTTGTGTGAGGAAGGATGTAAGGATGAAGATGTGAGATTGCAAGTGGGGTGTTTGTACTGAAGTAATGAGTGGGTTTCATGGTAATATAATGAAAGGGTATGCAAGCTGTAGATATGTAGCTTGTTAGACCTGGATGCATTGTAAGAGTGGTAGTTAGAAGGAGAAATGATGTGAGAATGAGTACCTACAACAAAGTATCTACAATGAAACTTTGCTAGAGAGTCAAGACTAGTGTATGAAGAATACAAAAGAAAGTGGTTGTTCAAATGAAGAATGGAGTACTTAAATGATTTAGACAGAAAAAGTTACTGGAGGGGCTGGGAATGGGAAGACCAAATGTTAAATTGAAGGATAAAGTATTTTAATGTATGAATTAGAGGGTATTTGCGTGAAGTATTGTGATGTAAATGCAAAATCTGGGGTGCATGGAGGAACTTTTGCATGCACTACACTATTGGATTATGATAGGTGGCATACTGAATAAAAATTGGTTGATAAATAGCAACTGTTTAGTCATACTAAATGCTATTAGGTCCATTATTGATTCTTGTCTCTTGCTTGATTCAGTACCATCAAAGAGTATGCAATAATGGCCCTAGATATCCCTTTCTCAGTCTGTGACTCCAAAGAACATTATGTGAATGTCTAGTGATGGCTAAAAAGTAGCTAGTTCAAAAGAAGCTGGTTGCCATATTTTTTGTCTCTTTGTGTCAATATGCAATTTCATAATGAGCTGTGTTTTTAATCTAGTAAAGACTGAAAGTACTCAGAGGATGATAAGATTAGCCCTTGATTATTCTTGGGGATCAGGGACCAACAGGGTTTGCAGATGTCCAAATTAGACAAAAATTAAAGTTATAATTTATGGAGAAGAGAGGAGTTAGGAATTAGTTACAAAAATAATACCATCATTATTCAAAAAATAATGAATATCTGCTCTTCTTGTACTGTATTAAGGACTACCGTATATAAAGGAAAGAAGACTGAGGACAAATGAAATAGAAAAAATACTAACCAAGGAAGTATGCTGAACATGTACACCCATACGTGAACAATTATTTGTGACTAGATGCAAAGGAAGGAGGAGAGGTGAAGAGTAAAGGATGAATCAACAGAGACCCTAAGGCTGGAGAAATTAATAAAAATTGTTGAGAAACAGGATTAGAGGTTTCAACAGTTGAAGGAGACAGAGGAATTTAAAAGTCAAATCTCAGAATATGAAAAGTGTCATCGGGTGGGAGGGGAAATTGGGGATTTAAACAGATGTAGTTGTAGGGCATAAACTCAGAATCAGTTCAGTTGCAGGGATTCATGTGAAATATAACAAGAGGAAAGAAGAGGCAGTGACTAAAAAGGAAGAAAATATCAGAAGGGTCTTGACTGGGTGTCCTTGAGACTGTTCAGAAAAAAGTTAATGCCCATAACACAGAGTACAGAGCCTGTCAATAAGTGGGTAAGAAGTGGGAGCAGGAGCAGAATTTGGGACTGTTGGCCAGAACCAGAGCATAAGAGATGTGAAAAGATGTGGGAATAATGAAATAAAGAGACAGAAACTTAAGGTTCAGAGAGGATGTTATGCACTGTTATAGACAGGACAAGTAGAGATATTTATAGTCCAGTAGATGTAATGATTAGAAAAGTTAATTTTTTTAGATCAATGCTTGTTGGTAAAAAGAAGATTATACAGATACAGTAACTAGAAATATTGAGGATGATGAGTCAACCCTAATGGATTTAGTGGAAATGTGAGTGGCACCAAAAGTAGGTAGATTAGTGAAGCAGGAGGTTGATAGATGTAAGTTACTGATAATTTTTTATTTTTGAACTGGAAGAAAATATTACTGAGAAAGAGGAAAGGGTGAAGAATGAAAGAATGCTGATCAAAAGACTCCCAGAGGCTAATGACGTGCCAAATATTTTTATCATAAGAGAAATGAGGAGACTTGTTGGATATATTCAGGATGTAAGAGAAAGACCAGTTATGGGTGTTTTTTCATACTTAGCGAGGTAGCTCCAGGAACATACGAAGAAAGGCGCCATCCATAATCATGACCAACAGACCTTTCCATGGTTTATCCTGGATACTTCACATGCCCTGGTTCAGAACATTAGCACAATGTATATCACATCGTTCAGATTCAGTTTATCCTGTGCACGCTTTCACCCTCCTGTGTGTTCAGGCCCTGATCACTCAAAATCTTTTTCACTTCATCCCTCCATCTTCAACTTGGTCTCCCCTTTCTACTTGTTCCCTCTACTTCTGACACGTATATCCTTTTTGTCAACCATTCCTCACTCACTCTCTCCATATGTCTAAACCATATCAGCACACACTCTTCAGCTCTCTCAGCCTCACTCTTTTTTTTTACCAGCCCATTTTATTAACTTTTCATTACCCACTTGATCAAGCCACCTCACATAATATATTGTCCTCAAACATAAAATATCCAACACATCCATACTTTCTCCACACAGCCTTATCTGTAGCACATGCTTCGCATCCATATAATGGTTTTTGGGACTACTATGCCTTCAGACATACCCATTTTTGCCCTTCCAGATAACGATCTCTCTTTCCACACATTCTTCAGTGCTCTCAGAACTTTTGCCCCTCACCCATCCTGTGACTCAATTCTGCTTCTATGGTTCCATTTGCTGCCATGTCCACTTCCATGCTCCTCTAGTTTTTTTCCATTGAAACTTCCTAACTAACCTGTCCCTTAACACTGCTAAATCAAATAACCTTGCTTCACATGTATGTAATACTTTGAATTATGGTTGTATTTGAACTAAATTCATGTATCCAGGAAGCAAAGAAACTTATAGGCAAGGAAAAATTCAGTTGGGTCTTCGTCAGAAGTGATAGACCAAGGGCAGTACCTACATGCCAATGAGTGCTTTCAATGAGATTTAGCCAAAATGGCAGGGCTAGTGCAAAATATTCACCACACATCTTGCTTGATTTTGTTTTCATGCTTGATCCTGCTTGATGTATAAGACTATTCTTCTCAGCTGCCACCTGGTATTACACGATTATTTATTCTTGGTTCATCTGAATTGATTTCAACTAAGGCACCTCTCAGTTTACACATACAAGTAGTCGTCGACTTACGACCTATGCGACTTACGACTGACCGCATTTATGACCACTTCCATACGACAGTTTCGGGCCAGCTCCTGGTGCTGCCAGGAGGCTGGGAGGCTAAGTGCTGGGGACTCTCACATCATTCCCACGCCCCGCACAAAGCTCCCAGCACAACACACTTCCTCCTGTGTTTCTTTGTCTTTCACTTTGGAAATTTTTCTACAGTATCATTAAATTGTATAATATACTTAAGGTAATTATAACATAGGTCGACTTATGACCAGATCGACTTACGACTAGTCTGTTGGAACCGATCGCAGTCGTAAGTCGACTACTACCTATATATGATTTACATAATTTTTAGAATAATGTGTATGGTGTATGGTACATTTGCATCTTTTTTGATTTACAGGGCTTAAGTTTGGGCTGGTAGCATGGTGGTGTGGTGTTGTTAGTGTTATGCGAGAAAGACGTACACATGGCCTGGATACAGTATTTTTTGCTGCAGTATTCTGTATATTGCATTTGTTTTGCCTCGTACATCATGCCACCAAAACGTCTTCAAAGTTCTCCTGGTACCAGTGGTGCTAAGAAGCATAAGGCCACCACCACTAAGATTAAGATGAATGTGCTCAAACATTATGAGAGATGTGAATGAACAGCTGATATCAAACATGCCCATGGACTTAGTGAATCTATGTTATGGACTATTTGTGATAATGCAGAGAAGATCTGGTTGAGTGCCAAGAGTGGAACATTAATCATTACATCTAAGACCTTGTATTCCCAAAGTTTGATTATGGAGGGAATGGGACATATGTTGAGCACATGGATCGAACACTAAGCTCATGAAAATGTTCCTGCAACATGCTTGTAATACAAGCAAAGGCCCAGAATATATATGACTTGATAGTGGAAGAAGGAGCAGCAAAGACATTTCAAGTTAGTCCTGGTTGGTTTGTGAAGTTTAGGAAATGTTATGATTGCCACAACATCAAGATGACTGGTAAGGCTGCTTCTACAGATGTCATTGATGTCAAAAATTCCCTGGGAACCCTTAAGACCATTATCAAGGAAGGTGGTCATTCTCCAAAGCAGATCTTTAGCATGGATGAGAGCAGATTACTTTGGAAGAGAATGCCTTTGAGAATGTACATTTCCAGTGATTAAAGACTGGATGGAAAGAAGAAACTAATGGGGGGCAAATTAGAGATCTGGTATGGCAGGGAATGCAAAGGGAATGAATTTTGTAGTAGTAGCATAGGTGAATCATAATACTTTAAGATGGTTTGGGCATGTGGAGAGAATGCAAAATGGGGAGTTTATGAGGAGAATATGTGATAGTACAATTAAAGGAGTTGGTGTGAGAGGAGGACCACCTGTGACAAAGGGAAATAGAATAAAAGAGTGCTGGAGGGAGAGAAATGGGGGAAGAATGCATGGAATGGTTTATGCAAAGAATGCATGTAAGAATGGGATAAGTGGAGAATTTTTTTGTAGGTAGATGATAGACAGAGAAGACTGCATCAGGATTCAAAGTTTGTTATTTTCTTTGTTTATTATATTGAGTGATGAGAGTTGACAAAGAGGATATGTGTCAGAAATGGAGGGAACAAGGAGAATGGGGAGATCAAATTGGAGTTTGAAGGATGAAGTGAAAAAGATTTTGTGTTTGGGGCCTGAACATGCAGGAGGGTGAAAGGCATGCATGGGGTTGATTGACTTGGAACGATATGGTATGCATGAGTCTTTGTGTTTTCAGTGGACTGACCAGGGCATATGAAGCTTCTGGGTTAAACTATGAAAGGTCTGTAGGGCCTGTTGTGGAGGAGCTGTGGTTTCATTGCATCACACATGACAACTTGAAAATGGATATGAGTGGATGTGGTCTTTTCTTCTTGTGTTTCTGGGACCACCTCACTAACACAGGAAAGGCATGCATGGAATAGAGTGAAATGGAATGATGTGGTATACTGGGGTCGATGTGCTCTCAGCGGACTGAACCAGGGCATGTGAAACGTCTAGGGTAAACCATGGAAAGGTCTGTGGGGCCTGGATGTGGATAGGGAACTGTGGTTTTGTTGCATTACACATGACAGCTAGAGACTGAGTGTGAGTGAATGTGGTCTTTTTCATCTGTTTTCTGGTGCTACTTCACTGATGCAGGGGGTTGCGTCGGGAATGGATGGAGGCGAGCAAGTATGAATATGTACATGTGTATATGTGTATATGCATGTGTATGTATGTATATATGCATATATTGCTATGTATATGTATGTATTGTGCATATATGTTTCCTGGTGCTACCTCGCTGATGCGGGAAACAGCGATCAAGTATAATCAATAGATAATTTATTTATAGATTCATGTTGGAGGGTATATGGATCAGGAGGTTGTCTTGAAGAATGGAGTGAGGAATACTTAGAGAAACTGAAGGATTTGTATGTAGCATTTATGGATCAGGAGAAACCAAACAGTCAGGTTGATGGAGATTCTCTGTAAGAGTGTTAGAGGAAAGTTCCTCATAGTAGTGAAGAAATTGTATCAAGTAAGTAAGGCATGTTTACAATTAGGAAGAGAGCAGAGTGAGTGGTTTCAGGTGAGAGTGGGTCTGTGGCGGGGGTGCATGATGTCAACATGGCTGTTTGATTTATGTATGGATGGGGAGGTGAGGGAAGTGAATGCAAGAGTCTTAGAGAGGGGAGCAAGTATGCAGTCTGTAAGCAGTAAGGGGCATGGGAAGTGAGCCAGATATTGTTTGTTGATGACACAGCACTGGTGGCATTTTCAAGTAAGAAACTGTGAAAGTTGGTTTTTGAGTTTGGGAGAGTGTATGAAAGGTGAAAGTTGAGAGTAAATGTGAATAAAGTAAGGTTATTAGATTTGGCATGGGAGAGTTAAGTAAGTTGGTGTGTCAATGTGGAGGTAGCAAAATGTTTTATGTACATGGTGTGGACAGTTATGGGAGTTGAAGTGAGTCATAAGGTGGATAAGTGGAGGAAGGTCATGGGAGAATTGAGGATGTGTGGAAAGAGGAGTCACTATCTGAGAGGGTAAAGATGGTGATTTTTGAACATAAAACAGTCCTGAGCATCAGTAGCATGAGCTATAGTTGAGAATTATAGAAGAGGGTGAATGGTTTGGAGATGAAATGTTTATGAGGACAATATGTGGTGTGAGGAGGGTTCTTCGACTAAGAAATATTAGGAAAAGGAGAGGTGTCGTAATAAGTAAAGTATGGTTGATAAAGATGAAATGAGTGTGCTGAAATAGTTTGGACATATGAAATAAAAGTGTGAGGTGAGGTTAACTAGGAAGATATAGGTGTCTGAAGTGGAGGGGACAAGGAGAAAAGGAAGAACAGATTAGAGGTGCAAGAATGGAGTGAAAAAGGTTTTGAGTACTCAGGGTCTGAACATGCAGAAGGTTGTAAAGGTGTGTGGAGATAAAAGTGAATTTGAGTGATATGTTATACAGGTGGCAACATGCTGTCAGTGGATTGAACAAAGGCATTTGAAACAGTTGGGGAAACCATGGAAAGTTCCATGTGGCATGGTCTTGAATAGGAGGATGTGGTTCAGTTCATCACACATGACAGCTAGAGAATGGATGTGAGTGAATAAGGCCATTTTTTATGTGTTTGTGTGTGTGTGTTAGTGGTGTTATCTTGCTAATGCAAAAAATGGCAAACAAGTATTGAAAAGAAAAAAATATATATTTAGTGAGGAAGATGTGAATGATATTTATTGGATGTGTAAAATCACATATGGAAAAAAAATCATAGAGTGTTTAGTTTTTTTAGGTGTATGAAAAAAGAAGTCACACCAAGAAAAAAACCCATAATCATAAATCTTCCCTGACCATTGTTATGAGTGAGAGTACTTCTCCTCAGCTCCTAGTTCACTGTTGTGGTATGGAGAATGGCAACTATTCCATGATCTAGCCGTCCAAGCTGTACTAAGGAATTCACCTGGGACTTTTTCATTAAGGAAGTAGAGTGATTTATTGCTATGTATTTGCAGTTTGTATGAAAAACTGCATTTAGAGATTCAGAAGAATGATGAGGTATTAGAGAAATTGGATGTTAGGACAAGTCAGTAGGAAACTTGTGTGAGCTTTTTTACTGCAAAAGCAATTGAGGTACAGGAGCATGAATCAATGGTGGTAAGTGAGGTAGAGATCTTGAAAATAGATTGTTGGCCTTGGAGACGAAGTTAGAGGATAGATTTACCTTCCAACCTGCGAGGAAATCTTAAAAACTGGCTGAAGTCAGGAAAGGAGGATTCTGATTCAAAATAGGTTTAGTTTACTGGAGAATGAAATATAGGATGATCTTAGTACCATTGTGTTAAAGGATTCCTTAGTTAGGGATCAGGGCCAGAAGTTCTGTGTCAAGAGGAATAAAAGAAATTTGTGCTTTCCTGATGCAAAATTGGAAGTTATACTTGGAAGTTTAATGAGATTGTCTCAAACACTCCTAAGGATATGATGTTTGTTGTTCAGGTGGGGACACACAATATAGTCTGTGGCAGATCAGAAGAAATTGTAGCAAAGTGTAAAGGTTTCATCTCAAAGTTCAAAGAGAACCAGAGGAAATTAGTTATATCAGAATTTATGCCCAGATATGATATAAACTGTACCCCTAGTAGAATGCTAGGGATAAACAGTAGAATTGAAGCTCTCTGTAAGGAGGAGGAAAATATCTTTTGTGTAGATTTATGGGATCATGTTAGCCAAGATAGGAGCTTCTTTTCCAAGGATAGATTCCATTTGAATGGAATATGGAAAGCCTGTCTTAGTCCAATGTTAGACAAGAATATTAGACTCTTTTTTCAAGAGATATTAGATACTCAGAACATAGGAAAACCAAAAGGAGGATTCAGGATAATAGGGAACGTGCCAGGAAAGGTGAACCAGAAGTCAGAGACCTGACGCAGGAAAGAACAAGGATGGTAGGGAATAATGCAGAATAGAACATGGATTGGTCAGTTCTCAGGTATTAGAGGTCACTTTACAGGTAGTAGTGGTGATGAAGGGGGAAAAGGGTGCAGGACAGGCCACTCAGGTTACATGGCAGGATGGGTCAGCTGGTGCCAGTTGGGAACAAGGCAGGTTGGGGAAAAGATAAAATAGAGCAACTTGAGATCAGTTCATAGATAGAAGCAGAGCACAAAACAGGTAATGAATAGGGTACAATTAGGTCAGCAGCAGGCCCTGATGATTTTTATCCAAAGACAATGAAGTGAAAATTGAGATAGTTGAACCCCTGATTGCTCTTTTCAATGTCACTTGCTGTGGGGAAAGTTCTAGAGGAATGTCAGCTTACTGTTGTAACACCCATTTTCAAAAAGGTGATAAATCACTGCCCAGAAATATTTGTCCAATTAGCTTAACATCTGTAGTTGGCAGAGTTATGGAAACCATTTGGGATAAGATTATAAACTATTTTGATCACTGCGTAATAAAAGATTCTCAACATGGTTTTTGCCAAAATTGCTTGTGTCTGGTAAATCTGCTTGTTTTCTTACTAACGCACTTCCTACCCCAGGAGTCCCCTCTATCCTTATAAAGCTCCTGTAGCACTCAGGAAACTGGCTATGTCCACCAGTTGGGACCATGGGTCATAAAGTTTTGTGATGTTATGTGTGTGTGTGTTATGTGCAGAAAGTGAAGGGCAGTTGAGTGTTTTAATGATATGTTGATATAGTCAACATGTATGATGAATATAAAGTGATTGATGTCATCTATTTAGATTTTCAAGTAGCATCTGATAAAGTTCCCCATCAAATGTTACGAGCAAAAATTAAGTTATATGGTATAACTAGTCCTTTGGTTGTTAGAAGACTGGTTGACTGGTCATAGATAAAGAGTAGTGATTAATGGTCAGGACTCAGAATAGTTAGACATAACGAGTGATGTATCCAAGGGGTCAGTTCTCATACTCATACATATCAATGATATTGATAAAGGGCTACATTTCAAGGTATTAAAATTTGCAGACAAAACTAAGTTTAGAAGTAAATCTACCTCAGAAAATGAATGTTTCATGCTTCAAATGAACATACACAAACTGATAGACTGGACTCAGAGTTGGCAAATTGATTTTGATATTGATAAGCACAAAGTTTTACATAGAAGTAAAAATGAAAGGGGAAGCTATGATGTTAATTCTCTTCAACTACAAAAGGCAAATAAAGAAAGACTCGGCATCATAATCTCAGGTGATCTAAAGCCAGGTAAGCAGTACCCAGAAACTGCTAAAAGGGTGAGCATAGTTCTTGGATTGATATGCAGGGCTATTTAAGTCTAAAGAAATTATTCTTACTCTATACAAGTCACTGGTGCATTCCCAGCGTGAGTATTGTGTTCAGCTTTGTTCACCCTACTTGAAGAAAGGACAAATTGAATGAAGAGAGTACAGAGGTGAACTCCCACAATTCTTGAACAGAGAAATAAATCCTATAAGAGCTGTTTGAATTACTTAATGTATTTTACTTCGAAAAGAGAGGGTCAAGAGGTGATGTAATACTGTACAGGCATTCAAAATTATCAAAGGTTTTGATAATCTTGATCAGACAAGCTCCTTAAGGATATATTTGTCTGATCTCTCTTGTAGTAATGGTTACAAATCATGGACAAGTGTTTTACCTTTAATGAGGCAAATTACATTATCTTCTACAAAACTGTTAATATATAGAGTGATTTACCAATTAGAATGGTTGATACTAGTACCATAGATAGATTTAAAAAAGACGAAGAATTTTTCACTTTAAATCTGTCTAACTTTATTTGCACCTCCTTAGTTACATGAAAGGTTCACAGTATTTACCTCTTTGAAGTATCTGTCTTTCAACTTGTACTGCATTGATCTCTTAAGTTTCTGATACCCACACTATCACAAACAGCCTTGAAAGGATCCAATGGTCTATTGATGTTTTAATTCCTTTGTATTTGTATTCCATTGTACATAAATAAGTAGCATCCATGCTGCTAGCCAGGACCCTTCCCCATCAGCTCAGTACCTTCCCACACCAATATAGAGGAAAGTATTTTTCACATCAACAACACATGATACAGAGATACTGTGCAAGTGGAATTTTTTATATATTCAATTATTTATTTTTTGTCCACTGGTTGGATGTTATTTCAGTTGTATTACACAGTCTAAACATTGACTGTCAGTGACCACCACCAGTTTGATGTCCATCTTTCATGAATTATGAGGTATGCCATTACCAACAGCCAAGGGACAGTAATATCATTTCTGAATGGAGGTAGCTGATTGGTTGATGGACAGATCCAAACATGTCATTAGGCTGCTTGCACCAAATAGGTGATTAGCAACGGATGAGAGGCACTAACCTAATAAGAAGGCATGTTTTTAAGAGGTTTCTAAGCCATGGGGATCCTATAGATTCTTTCAAGGCTCATGGAACACTGACCAAGAAAGAAACAGTTTTTCATGTTTGAAATTTTACACAATTTTGTTATTTTTAATTTTTACAGTAGGTAGAGTGTGACTTTTTGTTGAATTTGTTTTACTGACTCTTTAAGTTTAATGTGATTGTGGTGCCAGAATGCAACTTGGACACAAGTGATTTCTAATGGTGGAGCGATTATAGTGGTTAGGTTAGTGCAGTTATAGTTGGAGAGTCAATTCATTTAATGTTTCTTGGTGTAAGTGGTGTAAGAGGGACTGATGTTGATTTTAGACTAGACTAAATGTTTGCTCACATGCATCAAG
This sequence comes from Panulirus argus, assembly GCA_038088735.1. NCBI lineage: Eukaryota > Metazoa > Arthropoda > Malacostraca > Decapoda > Palinuridae > Panulirus > Panulirus argus. The sequence goes on from JAYMFT010008069.1 coordinate 15,565, forward strand.
ACCATATGTCTATAATATAGTGTGACAGTTAAAAAGAGACCTAATTTTACATGTACAGTATTATGCAATGGTCTCTTACAGATGTGTTTTATCCCTCCAAGAGAAACTTTCATTTGTAATGCCAAGTTATATTATGCTATATGATCCTCCCCCAGATATTTTCATTATGAATAGGACAAAGGACAAGTTTTTGTGTTCAGTATGATTTAGTGATGTTATAGATGTGAAGTATGCTATAACTAATGAGGAATGTTTATTTGAGATATTGTTCAAAACTATGCTAAATGGTTTTCCGCAGAAATTATTACTTGGATGTCGTCTCCGAGATTTAGGAACAATGGCAGCACATCTGGACTTTACTCTTGTATCATGGTTAAGAAGGGAACGAAGTCGTGCAGCACGTATTGATGATTTTGTAGCTTCACTAAAGCAGATACACAGAGACTTTTCTTGGCCATACCCATCCGTCCCTACATCCCAAATTCGACGTTATTCTGGTAAATTACTTGTGCACAAATTTGTGATATAAATGTTGTTTATAAGATGAAATGAAATTAGTCTGTTTTTTTGTAGCAACAAAGCACTATATGTTTTGTGTTTTCATTATGCTTATGATGATGACTGGACTTATATTGATTGTAATGATGATGATATATAGGAGTAAATGAGCCTTATGTTGATTCATTTAATTTTACTTTGTCCATGGATGCATCTCAGTATGAATAGATGGATTATTAAGTTCACATATCTTAATCAGAATAATGTATGTTCCTCTTCTCAACCTAGTTTGAAAAATTTTATCCACCAATTTTATCATTTCTTTTGTTCACCTCTATTATTTTTTGGCTGATTTATATACCACCAGTTTGACACAGAGTTACAGGATTTACTTCATTAAACTTCTGCTGTGTAGTTGGCATACTGTAAACTAAAGAAAGGAAAATGAATCAATGTCTCCTGCACCACAATGTCTTCCACTTCCATCTTTTTAGCACTTTCCTCGTAATGTTCCTCATTTTCATCATAAGTGCCCTGCATCATCAGTCATCATTGTCCTCTTTCTTCCCAATTTTCACTGTAGTTGTAATTTTTCATGTCATTCTTCTCATCCTTAATCTCCTTATCATTTTCTCTTCCTTTTCAGTATAAGAAATAGAAACTTATTGATGAAAAAGTTTAATATATATTCATACATCCTGTTTTTTTTATACATATTCGCCATTTCCTGCATAAACGAGGTAGTGTTAACAACAGAGGACTGAGCCTTAGAGGAAAAAATCCTCACTTGGCCCCCTTCTCTGTTCCTTCTTTTGGAAAGTGAAAACAGGAGGAGAGGATTTCCAGCCCCCCGCTCCCTCCCCTTTTAGTCACCTTTTATGACACACAGGGAATACATGGGAAGTATTCTTTCTCCCCTATATATATATATATATATATATATATATATATATA
>JAYMFT010008080.1:0-17015 GCA_038088735.1 Panulirus argus
TCTCTCTCTCTCTCTCTCTCTCTCTCTCTCTCTCTCTCTCTCTCTCTCTCTCTCTCTCTCTCTCTCTCTCTCGCATGATTCAAAATGACCTCCTTTTCCCTGGATGGTTCAAAATAACCTCCCCTCGGCCACAGATGGTTCAAAAGGCCTCCTCTCACTCTGTCGGATGATTCAAAACGACCCTTCCCCCCCTCCCCTTCTGCCCTAGATGGATCCCAATGACCTCTTCTCCCTCTGTCCCCAGATGATTCAGAATGACCTCCTCTCCCTCTGACCTAGACGGCTAAGAATGACCTTCTCTACCTTAGACGAGTGGAGGATAACCTCTCTCGCCTACCCGATCACCTAATTCGAAGTGGCCTCCCTTCTCACTGTGTCTCAGATGGTTCAGAAATAAGCCCTCTTTGGTCCCAGACGGATCATGTGCTGCCTCCCAGTCTGTCTCTTTAACATTTCAGAATCCTGACTCACCTGCTCTCAGATGGTCCAGGTCCGACGATCCATGAGCAAGCCAGCGCTAACCTTAAGTACGACGGTACGACCCTTGAGTACGACAGTACGACCCTTGAGCACGACGGTACGACTCGAGCACGACGGTAAGACCCTTGAGCACGACGGTACGACTCTGGAGCACGATGGTACGACCCTTGAGCACGACGGTACGACCATTGAGCACGACGGTACGACCCTTGAACACGACGGTACGACTCTGGAGCACGATGGTACGACCCTTGAGCACGACGGTAAGACCCTTGAGCACGACGGTACGACCCTTGAGCACGACGATACGACTCTGGAGCACGATGGTACGACCCTTGAGCACGACGGTAAGTATACAAACTCTCATTACGTTCTCTTTTCACTCCAACAGACAACGAAGAAAATGTCTAAGACTTAGGTGTTTGTGTAAAAGAGAAATGTGAATTAAAGAAGCACCTCAAAAGACTGTGCTTTCAAGCCAAAAAAAGTGGTATAATAATGAAAACTTTCATAACAAGAGACAAAATTGATAATGAAAATCTTTTGATGTATACATAAGACAAAAATATTCACTATTGCTGTGTTGTATGGTCACCCATTAAACAAATGGAAATAAACTAGAAAGAACACAGAAACAGTTCACAAGAATATAACAGATGGTCTAGATGATATGAACTACCACGAGAGGCTGAGAGAATTCAAACTCAGCAGTTTAGGAAGACGGGGACAGATACGAGGCCACATATGCATGGCTGATATAGAAGGTACATAGAGTAACGGTTTAAATCTGAAAGCATCTTAGTAAGGAAGATACAAAATCATAATTTCGGGAGGAATTCCTGGAAAATGCCAAAGGATATCACAGGATAATAAGCGTGTCCTGCAAAATTCAAAAAAAGAAATAAACATTATTCAATGCAACACTGGGAGAAATAAGAAACGTGCAAGGAGTGACTACGCTTTAAACCAATACCTGGTGGACTTCGGACTCACATTGTAGAAGAGGAGTGGCGGGAAATACGAACAGCATAATTCAAGAATAAAGACGTGCAGAAAGCACTACGTGCTAGCCTGCAATGAGAGCAAAATCTCATCTCAGGTACTCGTATGGTTCAGAAGCAACACTTCCCACTAGACCTGGGTGTGGGTAGCGTTACGAGACCTTCATACAGCGTGACAGATGATGGAATTGCTCTACACAGAACACATCGAGTTTTGAATACTAAATACTTGTTATTTCTAATTTTCGAATTTTCTAAACTTTTAGTTACAATTTTTTAAGAGAACTAAATGTTTATCTCAGGTAAAAAAAAAAAATCATGGTCTCCATGTTTAGGCGAGGTATATCAAATAAACACAAAACTAGTAAAAGAAAAAAATACAATTTCTCTTTAAATCCACTACAATGGATCACGTATTCATTAATTTCAATAACAGTAAACGACAGATAGCGTGGTACGAGTCGAAACGTTTCCCCGTCCAAGTCTGGGTGAGAGGAATGCAAACACAACTACCCTGCACTTCGTTGTGTGTGTGTGTGTGTGCAAGTGTGTGTGCGTGTGTATTAAATGCACGGTCATACGACAACGTTTTATTCTTTCTGGCATTTTTGGCAGTATTTTCGCAAGTCTACAACATACATCGGACACAACTTTCGTGTGTACAGGTAATAAAAGCGACTACACGGAGGGCACTTGCCCCATTTTGTCTTGCAGGCAGATGCGCATACTTGTGGTCCAATATTACAAACAAGGAAACAGATAAATGAATGTTAATTCATGCTCGAAAAATTCGACCTTTTTAAATCGAGAATTATGGCAAGATATCAACAGATAATCAAAAATAAAAAGTGGTAAAACTAAAGTATGTAATCCTGGGGATTTTCTTTTGATTATCATTGTACAGGTGTTTACATATGGTGGCGGGAAATGATGGCTGCTATGAAATCGAGCCACCAGTGTGTCACCAGACTCCGGCACACCCAACCTGCATCCCTACCTCAAACTTGACCTAACGCTGGCGATTTTGAGTCGGCCTCATTCACCGCCTCTCAGATGGTTCACAATCACCTCTGGTCAAGTATCCTTAACTTCCTCTTCCCTAATACATTACGAAGGGCGTGCAACCATCACTGACGTTCTTATCCTCCTAGGCTTGAAATTCGACATTATCAATCTTACTCTGACACACTTGCAATCAAACGTCTTTTCAAACCGTTTATCCTTCATTAACTGAGCTACACCTTCCCTTGCATAACTCTCTGTATCATATTGCAATCCTGATCTCAAACGATTCGTTCCATCCCACTCGAAGGTCTCTATGCCTCGTAGCCTTGCCCTACATAAACTTAACATGTCTGATATTGCATTTCCAAATCTGTCCACAACTTCCATCTTTTTACATTCATCGCTGATTCCCCTTACAGTCTCATCACCCATGCAGACCTTCATCGTCTGTCCAAATCATTTGCAGGCACGCCCCTTTCGTCTGAGGCCATATGCACCTTTACGTTGGGAATATTCACAGAGCTGGGGTCCCCAGCTCCGGCCCTGCAGCCTAACGAAAGGGCAGGGAAGCACACCTCCCTGAGGCAGACTCGCAACCAACCTAACCATAAAAAAAGGAAGCTACAGCACTAATAATGAGGGGAAAATACTCTGATTTGCTTCAGATACCAAGATATTTCATGTTTGTTTACCCCGTCCGACATATCAAATACGGGCATGTGGCAACCTGTCCCACAGGCTGGGGTCCTCGGTAACAGAGATTCAGGCTCAGTATCACGAGGGGAAGGATGCAGGTGCTGCGTAGGCTCATCACTCTGGTCCCTCAGTGTGCTGACACAAGTCTAGGGAAGTACCACAGCCACCCAGCCACACCGGTGCCCTCCCATGTAAGGTCTCCTCCATCTGTCCACCTCCCTGACCCTGTACCATGACCCACTCTCCCTTCCTCTCACGCTCACGCTAACCCTACAGACCTTTAGTCTGCCCTGATACCAAGTAAACAGGTCCCAGCTGGACTGAGTTTACCTGGTCAATACCCTAATCCTGTGCCAATGTGTGCCTGTTCTGATTCACTATGTCATGAATCCACCTTTCCCAGCGCTTCGCCTCCCTCATAAAACTTTCCCCATCTGCTTCACCTCCACTGCAATCTGCTCTGGCTACAAACACGGCCATAAACCCAGCTCTTCCAAACCACACCCATTCCTCTCGGATACAGCGTTCTACCAGATGGTGCAACCCCTCTCTCTCCTGCCGAAGGAGTGGTCACCGAGAGAGCCGAGCGAGGGAAACGACCGGAGATACCCGAGGTCGACAATGACTGGAATAAATTGTAACCGTAACACTTCCGATGATTAGACTGAAGGGGAAAAAAAAACCTACACAACATGAGTTTATAGACACAACACGTGTACCAACACTGCAACTGTTGATCAAAGGTGAAACATAGGTGTTTCACCCCTTGAGAATGACGTTACGACCCTTGAGTACGGCTGCACGACCCTTGGGCACGATGACCTGACCTTTGTACCGTCGTGCTCAAGGGTCGTACCACCGTGTTTAAGAAGTTAAGTGGCAGTGCCGGCCGGTGATTTTACGAGGCTTTAAACCTAAACAATTGGTCTGAAAGTGTGGAGGTTCGTGAGCGCAGGTGATGCAGACCCCCTGGAAATGAGGACCACCTCGGTAATGGCTTTCATAATGGTTTGTCCTGACGGTTCCCTCCCTCACCGGTGAGGGGCTGCAGGCCGGCCATGGAGAACTGCCCCACAACTCTTCCCTCGCTGAGTTACCTCTACAGCAGCACCTGCCGGCTGGGCTGGGTCAGCAGGAACCTGCAACGCTTGATAAGACGACTGAGGGATTTTCTCTTATCAATACCAAGAGCCACAATAGGTCAAGCCAGGCCTTCTGGGGTCACGACAGTTTTGTCACAAATGTCTGTTAAGTATCTATCATCAGCACGTCTCAGGCGGGCGATCAGCTGTGCCGATCAACTAAATTGGAGTACGACAATACCTTTCGACTCACTCACGTGCGTGGCTTCTTTTCCTCTGAACCGACACAGTGACTGCGATAATACATAAACTGAAAATCTCCCTTAAACCTGGCAGATATTAAGGTCAGTACATTACCGTCAGTCACTGTAAACTTTAGGAATGACCTTTACATCCTGTTAAAAAATACTGTCCCGATGACTTATGTATACGATGACAACTTCAGATGTGTTTTTAAGGAACATTCCATCATCATCTTGACCTAAATTACGTCTACCGGACTAAGCGGCTGTAGTTTACAAATTTTATCTGATAAGATTTACATAAATATTTCGGTAAAGGTGAGACGCTCTGTGATCACTTGTTTACTGTTGCCTCGTCCAACATACACTTACGGTATCTGCCCACGCAGCTGCTCTACCATCTAGGTTGGAGGGCCCTACTGGGACACATGTGGTCAGTGGGTCTGTCTGATGTAAACGATATATAGTTTCCTCAGGTGGTGGCTGGATGATACGCTGACAACACCTGCTGCCCTCACCAGGACTGGCTTAGGTTCTGTTCATCATCAAGATTTCATGTTGTAGGTATTACCTGCGCGTAGGAGCCAGGGGCTTATCAAAACTTTCTCTAATTGTTTTAATAGTAAATCCCTTAAATCTGGTTGATGAGAGTTCGTAAATACATTTTTCTGAGTACAATTCTAATTTCAGAGTCTGAATCAAGACACCCTATGTGCGAGAGATGGGACGCTGCCGGAAGCAGGCAATGTACACATGCCTGGAACCGTTAGGTCCCACATGGGGTCTGGCGAGGGAAGACATCATCCTTAAATCTGAAGACGTAGATTCTATCTTACGTATGCTTAAAGTTGGCTGTGATGGGTATAGTCCAACCCAACACCTCGGTGTGCCACACAGCTTCCTTCTTATGGATCTGATCTACCAGGCTGTTGGATACAGCGAGGTAGGTCGACAGTGTTGTGGATGATGTGTCAAGTGGTAATAACTTTGGCAATCTCGTTACGGATATGTTATAACTGGAGATTCATTTTAATAATTGCAGTCAGGTACACAGATATCTGACACACCAACACTATACTGCTAAACATGGCGAAGTCTGACATGATGAAGAAGACACTGTTGGCTGTGGACACAGAGGTGAACATATGTGTCTGTGTGACGGAGGGCGAGTTAACCCCCCACCTCCCCGCGCTCCGTCACCATCCGTGACGCATACGTCACCACCAGTCCCAACACTTTCACCAGCAGTGTTATACTGACAATCCTAAGTGATTCCCAGAATGTAAGACAACTGTTTACCAACACTGTAGGACAGCACAGTTACACGAGAAGATATGTCCAGCGTCACTGTTACATCATGCGTGTCTCCCTGGAGCAACAGTTGCGTAACATACCACAAGCGCTCTGTCTCCCAGTCACCAGTCCTGCACCCACCTGGCGTGTGGAAGCCCGTCACCAACAGTCATTAAACTGTACAGAGGGTTGGACGGCTAAGAGGTGGTAGACGGTCATCAGTCAACCCCTGTGCGCAAGACTGTATGACCCGCGGGTATGATGGCCTGGACTCTGATCTGACCCTCAAGGCGCAGGTCAAAGTTTTCGTCATCATACCCAATGGTCGTATTGCTGTCATCATGAGATTAACACTATGTTGAGAGTGGACCAGCTTTACACACACACACACACACACACACACTTGATAAATCCCTGTCCTTCTTCTAGAGTAACACTATCCATCTTCTTCTTTTATAAAGGGAAATCCTTCAGTCGTGTTGAAGAAGAACTCGTGGGACGATGACGCACTTGGCTCTGGCCTGTTACACATGGCCATACGAGAGACTGCGACACTGCCATGAAAACCTCTGTTCGTTTGCGCATTGCCAGAGTGTTCACAGCTCGTGTTCAAAGCTGAAGTGTTCATTGCCGAAGTGTTCACAGCTGGGGCGTTCACAGCCGGAGTGTTCGCTACTGGAACGTTCAAAGATGGAGCGTCATTCAAAACTTGCTCTGTGTTCAAGAAGGCTTTCCCCAACCGTTATATCCTTCGCTGTTCCACTGGCGATGTACGTAACGTACAACGCCCCAAGGGTCAAGTAATTCGCCCTATGGATTGCTTAACCTCCCTCCCAGGTGACTTAACCACCACTGAGTCAATGAACCCAGCAGCTGACTGAACACTGTACTGCAGCGCCAGAGGTAGAATCTTTCAACTTGCCTTCCATCTCCATTAATTCAATTATTCACCTCATTATTTTCCCTGCTAATGATCAATTATCAATCGATCGACAAAACAAGACAAAACACAATCAGTTGACGGAATCCCGTGCTTCAAGTACACGCTCATCGATCTGATCACATTCGCTCTGACGTTACAGGAAATGTAAGGGCGTATTGTAGTGCTGCTGTAATGGTGTATTAAGACATACTGCTAATCAAGGAGAGTGCCGGGGCAAGAGGCATTAGCATGCCATACTGTGGTACACTTCCAGAATGGTTTTATTGGTCATTGTACACGTGTGTGTGAGAGAGAGAGAGAGAAAGGGAAAAAGGCCTGACATACTTTCAAAGTTATCTGTCAAAACTTTCATGCCAGTAGAATTCCATTTATCAACCGTCAATATAGGTATATAAAATCCATTTCCCATAATGGGCAAAATCCAGTGGAAAAGATAAGGAAGGGGGGTTCATGGACAGGAGGTCATGCTTGGGAAACCTCACGAGCTTCTACGAGAAAGTGAGCTCAGTTTTAAGACAAACGTCAGGAACATTCTAGTCTTAAGCACCTGGAGCAAGATGGTACAGTCTTAGAGCATGATGACGTGACCCTTGACCAGGCCATCATCCCCAGGGGTTGTGCCATCGCGGTCAAAGGTCGGTTCGTCGGGCTCAAGAGTTGTACTTTTTCTGCTCAAAAGAGTAAGGTGCCACCACCTAACCACTGAACACTTACCCACTGAGAAGGTCACCATCTACCCACTGACCAACTACCCACTGAGGGCCAAGTCTAGGGAGTCGTCTTATCGCATTTCATTTCCATTCCGGGACATCCTGGCACCAGGTCATGACCTGGACTTAACATCAGCCACCATCTTGACATCGGGTTCATGACCTGCATCAACATCCTAGCACTAGGTCATGACCTGGACCAGCAGTAACCACCACCCAAGCGCCAGGTCATGACCTGGACCAACAGCAGCCGCCACCGGCGTATATTCAACTTTGGGGAAAGGAAAAATCAAAACTCTCCTTGGGAAACAGGACCACAGTGACGAAAGTTTAGGCAAGTTTCCAGTCCCTGAAGAGTTGTCTGTGTCTAAAGTACGGGGGGCTGGCTGGCTGGCTGGCTGACATACATACACACACACACACAAAAGCACACGCACGCACGCACGCACACACACACACACACACACCAGGAGGCCATCATGAGGGGTCAGAGTTAGCGCCATCAAATACTGGTAACAGGAAGATGGTCTTCATGGTCCGAGTGCCAGAAATCAAATCTCACTGAAGCCCTGGTACTCAGGACAGCTCTGATTGCTTCAGGTCATCTGATAGCGATTGCCTGATCAGGTGCCGAGAGGCGGGAGCCAAGAGGAGAATGAGGAGGGGAAAGACCTGTGTCAATGGGGCGTCGAGGAGCGGGTGCAGCAGCCCCACCTGAGGATGCAGCGGTGTGGCGTGCAGTCCTCTCCACCAACACTTCGGGCGCTGCGGACGTGCTCACGCGGACGAGAGAAACATAAAGATGCAAATGCTGGGAAATATTGGGAGGTTGAAGGAGAGACTGGCCAAGACTGGCGGTGGACTCACTCCCCTGGGGTCTTTGGTGCTGACCCCTGCTGCAGCTACTGCCGCTGCTGCTATAGCGGTAGCCTCTGTATACCTCTGGTGCTGTTGTTGCCACTGCTGTTGGTGGGGCCTCCTCCCCGAGGCTTGGCGACCATCATGAACACCACACCAGGAATATAAATGTCCTCGTCAGGAGTACTGTCCACATCAGATTATCTACATTCTGTATAACTTTACACAGCAACGCTTCCACAGCTCCGATTTGTAGGGCTAGAGGGACGTGACGGGTCACTGGACGGTATCCTGGTGACCCAACAAGGGTCAACAGCACCAGAGCCAAGGTCACTAGTAGTATCATGAGGCCTGGCCATTACTCCTTCGCTGCCACCTCCTCACATGACGCGTCAACACTCACTAAGTAAGACAGGTAACCAGATCACTGGCGTACACTCTCACCCTCCATTAACGTCACCCCAGCAACACCTGAGGAGCCAAACAGAAGCATGAGGGGGCAGCAAGCCGGGAACCCAACCGTCCACCGTCAGCACGGAAAGGGTACCTCCTCCTCCTCCTCCTCTTCCTCCACCAGCCTTCAAACTAAACAAACGAACGTCCAGTGACAGCAGGTGGTGGTCACCACTGTAACCCCTCCACCACAAGGGCAACACCCTGTGGCACGACGGAACGACCCCTGGGTATGACAGAATGGATCTTACGGGCCAAGTCAAAGGCCAGGGCATAATATGACAAAGTTGTACCGCTGATGCTCAAAGGGTGAGAGTTACGTATTTTCAATTATTTCCAGGTCACGACATGAAGGCAATTAATAACATTTGTAAACGGCGCAAATAATTACAAACCATTCGAACCATACAGAAACTGAATAACGATGGTGAGAGGTGAGGTGTGTTGTGGTGAGAGGTGCTGTGAGGTGCGGTGAGAGGTGAGGTGAGGTGTGGTGAGGGCTGGTGTTTGCCAGGTCGGGTACAGCGGTACGGCGGGTCCGCCAACACGGCTACAAGGCGGCTTTGATGTGACGGTGGTAGCCACGGGCAGGGGCGGCCGGACTCACACACCCTTTCATCTCTCACCGCCGTCCTCGCTTTCTTTCCCAGGCCGCTTGCGCACAGAGGCGGAAAAAAAGGGGGAAAAATACGGTTATAAGAGAATGATGAAGAACACGAGAGAGAGAGAGAAAAAAAAAGGCGAGACAAAAGGGACACCGCGGATGAAAGGAGAGCAGAGGAGGTTTTTGCCTGAGACTTTGAATATTTAAAGCCGAAGATTTCTCTTGAGTGGTCCGGGAGTATTAGATTTTTTTTCCTCAGCCGACGATATTACGAAGCTGATGGCGCTGCTGGAGACAATGGCTTCCGTCACTGGAATCAGCCTTAAGAACGGTAAGAAAAAAAAATCTTTTTCAAAAGTACTCAATAGAAACAAAAAAATGAATTATAGAATTATTTTTTAATGCCTTCCTCCCGGGACATTATTAGTCGTTATCTCTGGTACCTCATATACACGAGTTAATGGCCGAGGCAGAAGTGGGGATGGGGTGACCACTGGTGGGGGGCCGGGGAGAGAGTTAAGTACTGGCGCAGAATCAGGCAGGCACGCGTGTGGGGCCGGTAGTTTGCTTCGCCCGACCGAAATCTACTGAACGGCCAGGAATAAGGACTCGTGACCCGACGGTGTTCCTGATCTACGTGACTACCAGCTTCCCGAACCACACCAGCATATTGTGAGGACGATACTAATGCTACAGGTTACTCTGGTGAGTACTAAGGGCCGTGTAGAACCTAGAAAATAACCAGGACAGGTTACACTAGTGATCAGATATACAGTACTTGGTTGATGGTATCAACCCAATGAAAAGCAAATTGAAAAAGATGGGACAGAGTGAATTGAGGTCAGGTTATGATGATGCAAGAGGCAAATTACAGAAATCTGTCTGTGAGTGGGATACAGACGTGGTTCATGCACCGTCTGTGAAAAAGGATACAAACATGGTTTATACACTTTCTATGAAAGGGAAATAGACATGGTCTATACACTGTGAGAGGGACACAGACATGGTCTATACACCGTCTGTGAGAGGGATACAGACATGGATGATAAGTGTACAGGGTAAAAGTCGGACGTTTTACAAATTTTTTTTTTTGTTCGTTGAGACCATTTATCACAGCTGCTTCTTTTTACCCTTTTAGCTCTTACTTTACATATATTATATAAGCATTATCAACTCTAAACAACTATAATTCTACGATTGCGGTATTAACTGAAAAACACAAGTAACTTTTTGTGACGTCTTTTGAGGAAGGTAGAATATTTCTCCCTCGGACGTTAATCTTTTGAAATACTGGTTCATTCCTTAAGGCGGAAAAAAAAAAGACCAAGCAGCAATATTAAGACGAACTTTAGGTATCTCAGACCTGAAGCTTTTTCGTCCGCATGTCATGCTTATTAGATAATACCGTCCCTCTCTGCCACCACGTACATTATATAACTGATAATCTTGAACACATCTGGAACTGTTTTTAGCCATTTATCAAGGCTTCTTTTAAATGTTTATCTGTTTATCTCAAGCAGATATATTTCACTTGGCAGTCCACTGAATAAGCTTCATATCCTTCTCGCTATGCTTTTCAAAAATTGTGTGATATATTCTTGATGTGTTTTTTAACATCACTTTATTCTGATGTCCTCAGTTTGCTACCATATCATCATGCATCTTTCTCTCCTTTCTATACTGTAGAATTTGAATTCTTCCAACCTGTCATGATAATTCTCATGTTCCATTCCCTCAGTTCAGCTTGTGAAGTATTTCAATATATTCCCTAAATTGCTTATTTCCTTGTGTCTGGTTGGTGACAATACGACGCAGCTGTGTTCAATTCTGCTTCTTACGTCCACAGTGAACATTTTCATCCTCAGCTTCCTGTACCTTGTGAAAGTTCTCATTATCACGCCGCTCATTAACCGCCTCGATAGTGTTATCTTATCAACAACCTCCTGGAACTCTGCCTCTTATTTATGACTGGTCCAGGACGTGTGACGGGTGCGTCACTTCCCGTCCCTTTCCCTCTGTCGCGACCTGGTGCTGTGTCACTGATGGTGTGCTGTTCAACTGTCCCATGAATTTATTTGTTGGAACTTTTCTTCGTTATATTCCACCCAGATATTTTCTGTTAATTTCTAGATTATATTAAGCCTGTTGCATTTTTTTTTTTTTTGTTAGCATGGGTAACTGAATGCCCTATTCATGGCAGTCCCATCAACATTTTATATATAGACAAAACCTAACCTAAGCTAGGTACCCATCTCATCGACCAGCCTCACAGGGGAGGATGAAAAGTTGGGCGGTACAGTGGACCGAATGCCATGACCAGGATTCGAACCTATGCTTAACCTCGGCCGGCCCGTGCATGTATCATTTACTCAAGGTCACCTGCAAAACATGCCATTTCCTTTCTCTTGTCTCTCAACGTCTGACATCATCACTACAAACAGAATTGCGACTAAACACCAATCCTCGTGCCCCCCTCCACCCCCCCAACCACGACAAAACACCATCATCAGACATGGTTCCCGTTCGCTACTGCTGTGAATTTTCTGTTTGTCAGAGAAATTCCCCGTTTCCTCTTCCTTGCTCTATGCATACCGTTTCGTTTATTATCATAGTCTCTGATGCAGTCCTTAGGTTCAGGATTCGTGTCTGTATGATGATCCAGTATCGTCACTCTGTCCAAGACTTGTACTACGTGTGATGTCCAGTTAACTGGCCTGAGCAGCTTTGGCATAACGTATGAGAGAGAGAGAGAGAGAGAGAGAGAGAGAGAGTGTGTGTGTGTCTCCCCGGCTGCTGAGTGACGCTCACTCCACACCAGTATGCAACGACCTACCGTGGACGCGGTGCCCCCGACACCTGAGTGGGTCTCAGGTCAAGACCGACACATTAAAGGCGAGCATCGTCTCCGCATGAGCGACACCCCTCGCTACTGCCCCTCGTAGCAACACCAAACATGACGCAAGTTTCGTGGCCACAATATTTGCGTCAGTGGTGACCAGAGGCTCTCGTCAGGACGGCTGGTGATCCACTCGCGTGTCGCCAAAGTTTGTCATCACAGGTGTTCTATCAAAACATATGTCATCTGTTTCTCTGACAGGTGTTTCGTGTTTTGAGTCACAGTCAGCACCTGCGGATGGACCACATATAGTGATAATGTATATGGTTTGAGGATGATCTTGATCACCTGAAGAAGATCTAGTCTCTCAGTGTTCCAGCAAGCTGATAGACCTTAAGCCTACATAACCAACCAACCAAAGTACCAAATGTAACGAATGTTTCATAAAGTATACGCGTCACTTACCTAGTGTTACTCAAGAGCTCGTTTCCATTAGTGTAATAATGACTGCCAAAACAATCATTGTTACTATCATACTAGTTCCATCAAGGAACTGTTACATGGTCACCCTGTCACAAAAGCATCAGGTCCACCTATCACCTGTTACATTGTCATCCTGTTACTAGAACACCAGACCCAGCCAGTACCTGCTACAAGGTCATCCTCATCCGTCCATTAAGGAATAGAGTCAACAGTCAGCGGTCATGGATCCCCGGCCTTAGGAACAGTCCTTGCTGGCTGGCTGGCTGGCTGGCTGGCTGTGGTCGACTGTCATCTCAGCAGCCCCAGCCATCGATCCCAACATGACCGGTCGGCCACTTGTGCCTGGCTGGGACTGCCTCACCCACACTTCCGTCATCATACACAAGTAGCGAGCCGTGCCAGGAGGCACCCTGAGGCACACGCCGCGCCGCCTCGCTCGAGTCATAAAAACCTCACACGACTACCCTTGGAGGAGCTGCTGCATGATTAACAAAGGGTGATTATGACGAGGCCGTCCAATCAGGAGCAACGACAAGCGCTAACGAATCTGGCAATCTTGCCGACGATAAAACATGTCCTCACCTTGGTCGTTGTCGCCCCATCACATGCTGCTGGGGCGGCGGCGGGCTTAATGAGGTGCTCTAGAGACTTGCCCTAAACGGATGTATGGATTAGTACGCTGGGTATGCAGGCGGGGGGAGTTCCCTCACACTGGCCACCACGGGTGGAGGGAGTTCTACCCACGCAGACGGCAGACGAGGATACAATAAACGACCCCCTCAAACTGCCCGTAAAATTGCCTTTAACCTCCCGACCCCGACAGTATGACACTGCGCATTTAATGGCCGCGTCTTTTTGGGGCCTGGCCATCATCACACCCACCGTCGTGCTCAAAGGGTTGTGAAGTTATGGTCAAGGTTCGTATTCGTCGTGCTCAAGGGTCGTACCGTTCAAAGGGTAGTACCGCCGTGCTCAAGGATCGTACCGTCGTGATTAAGGATCATACCGTAATCCTCAAGGATCGTACCGTTCAGAGGGTAGTACCGTCGTCCTCAAGGATCGTACCATCACGCTCTAAGATTGTACCATTAGTGCTCAAGAATCGTACCGCTAAAAAGGGTCGGACCATCGTACCCACAGGGTACCGTTGTGGCCCCATGTACCCAAAACAACAGCACCAGTGAAAGTAAACCAACAGTGTACAACTCCCCTGTCAACAATGGTGTACCACTCCACTTGCTACCAACGGTACACTAAACTACCTACCACCAACAGCGTACCACTCACCTGCCACCACAGGTCTCGCGGGGCGGCAGACCCCAGGCTCGACCACACAGCACGTCCGCTCCTCCAATAACTACATGTTCTTTAAATGGGAAATTTAGCGAGTGGAAAGGTGGAACGAGTTCAGCCGGAAAATCTTTTAAAATTACATCCAATCAGTGTCAATGTGATGGAAACAACGAAAACTCAAAAAGCGAAAATTTGGCTCTTACAACTGATCAAAGGTAATTAATCTATTGTACTGCCAACACGGCAATAATCACGTAATTAGTCAGGCCAAGGTTAACGCCCTTCTCTAAGAACCGGGTAATAAGCTGAAAATGGGAAGCCACCGATGTGATTACGGGGACACGTTAGTTGACCGGGAAGGTAGGCGAATGCACCCTGGTGGCATTTACCAGCACTACAGGGACGCTTACGAGCTTCAACCTCATATGTTCAACCTCAGTCAGATTTCTGTATATCCTTTTGTCTCTCAGCCAACCCTTCTGTGTTTCATGATTCCTGTACGACTGCAGATCTCTGTGGTACACCAGCCGTGCTACAGACTTCACCCGCTGATGATACAGTGTGATGCTCCCGCCTCCTTATGTGCCACAGTAAACGTCAATACCTCGTGTGTGTTGCTGCCTGGAGCCTGCACATCTGTTATGACACCTGGGCACCGCATGGCTGGGGTATCGGAGGTCTGTCACACCGCCGCCTTGTTAATGCTGGTAAAGTCTTCTCCCGAGTGCCTGGGTGTTGGGGTACCCTGGGTGCTGAGGGTCCTCTGGGTGCTGGGGGTTCCTCTGTACTGGAGGTCCCCTAGATGATAGGGGTTCTTGGGTGTTAAGAGAGACGTTTAGGTGCTGGAGTCTGTCTCCTCGTGTGCTGGGGTCCTTAGGTGCCGGGGTCTATCTGGGTGCAAGGAAGGTCCCCTGGGTGTTGGGATCCCTTAAGTGTTACAACCCAACACCCTCACGTTGGCTCTCGTCGTGTGAAAGACCTGTGGTGTAAACACGTCCCCGGCCTCTCAAAACACACTCATTACGCGACTGTCGCTGTATAACTTGGTTCATTTTTCCTCCAGCAGGTGTAAGGGTTCCTCGGGACCAGCCACGAAGCTGTCCCCGACGCCCAGGAACAATGGACTGGCTGGCGTAAGAACACATACTAACTTTAATATAAAGGTGATGTTCCTGGGCCAGGGCTGGAGGCCCCGAGGGGAACATGGTGTTTACGTCATCTTATCTATGGCGGCTGCCACCCAGCCCTCTATCACTGACAACACTGTCCATGTTGTCACTCCCAACCAACACTTCAAGAGCGCCAACAACCAACCCTGACTGGCAGCAATCTCAGCTATTTCCAAAGCTGCCAACAACTAATGCCAGCAAGTCACCATCAGCAGGACTCGCTATGAATCCGAAAACGACTGAAGACAAGATTGTGAATCTGGTGCATGTTGTCAGCGCATGACGGGTCCCATATCCTGGGTATCAAGGATCCCAGGTCCTGGGCATGACGGGTCCCAGGTACGACAGGTGCCACTTCACGTACAAGACCGTCCGAGACTCAAACCACAGTTGTCGACAACCGTCAAAGGCCCTTCACACATACCCTGCTGTATCACAGGAGAGAACAAGACTATCGACTCATGACGAGAGAAACCATACGAGTGAAAGTAAACTTACGAGCAAGTCCTCCACATCAGCCACCTCTTAAACTCATGCTAGTAGAGACGATTACATAGCATTCCATAACAAAATAAAATTTAATATTATAAAAAGCCATTGCAAAAAAATTTCAGGACATAAATGAAAATCACGCGATTCAGAACTTGTAGATAATTCAATTTCAATAATTACTTCATATAATTTCTCCACTGGAGGCTAGGCGGGTGTATTTACGACCAACCATCCGGTTTCCGTAAAGCGTCAGAGACAGTACAGCTTGAAACTCGGGCTGGCATTCAGTTTGTTGACAGTAACTAGGACAAGACAGCCTAGAAAATGGGTTATCATCCAATTTCTCCGCGACATTGGAGACTGTGCAAGTAAAATTGCTAACAAACATCCAATTTCTCGACAATGTCAGAGGCTAAACAGGACACGATATGGACTATTACCCGGTACCTGGACCACGTTTTCAAAGACCAAATTAGGTTACAACACGGGCCTGCACCATGGGAGGCGGTAAGCAAGACTGGGCAAGACTAAGGGGCCCCAGGTCGACGAATGGTACTTCTTGAGCTAGATATTCAAGACTCGACCAGAGATCGATCAGCCATTTCGCGGGTGTCGAGAGTAATGCAAGTAACGCGGTGCTTGGTCGATCCAGACGTCATGGGGGTTGGCGCCTGGTGAGAACATCGAAAATTCAAAGCAAATATTCAGCTCGGGCTACTGATCAAAGATAATTACTCTACTGCACTGCTAACTAGGTAATAATCACGAGATTAGTCAGACCACGATGACCAGTTGGTGAGTGTGGGTGATGAGCTCTGTTAATGGACCCATAATACTGGCGTACAGACGCGATGCCTTGCATGTAAGAAGTGATACAACATCGCGCGCGCGTGTGTGTGTGTGTGTGTGAGTGAGGGAACCGGGTCGGTCAATCATACCCTCCATTTCCACACCTCTCTGGCAACAAGTCTGTCGGCTGCCACTACCGCGAACAGTAACCAGGAGGATATATAAAGCTTCATGGTAGATGTGCAGTAACTGTAGGAATGACTCGACGCTCCTGTTACGCAAGTATCAACAGTTGTGTCAAATGCGTTGAAATGATCAAGATCCAGGAATCCCCGTCTGAGGAAAATGCTGAGAACTTGAGAGTTTCCGCCAATCGTGGACCATCCGCAGTAATACTTCCTGGGGTACAAAGGTCCATAAGGCGCCAGGACGTTTTACCAGTACCCAAACCCATGGAGTGCCCTACCTCAAGGTAAATATTTTCCGCTCATACGATACAGAAACTCCTTTTGGGTAAAAAAGAAAAATGATATATATATATATATATATATATATATATATATATATATATATATATATATATATA
>JAYMFT010008091.1:0-31815 GCA_038088735.1 Panulirus argus
AGGGATAAATGCTTCCATTCCCGCAAGAATAACCTCTGTTATACGTTTGGCAGAGACAGAAGCATCACCACATAAGAACAGTAATTTATCCAGGGAAAGTCAGGTGCCAGTGTTTACGCTTAGAAAGGGCTGCTGGAGGGGGAGGTGCCGCTAGAATTGATACAGTTATGAGAGTATGATCAGATGAACCAATTGGGGGCGAGATTGTGTATTTACAGCGAGATGGACTAAAAGTGAAGAACAACTCCAGAATATTAGGAGAGTGGTCATAGTGGTCAGGTATATGGGTAGGGTGGGAGATAATTTGCTCTAAATCCTTGAGAATGGACAACGTGAGGGCTTCGATTCCTGCACTGTCCGTATGGGAGGAATTCAACCATTCCCTATGGTGAACGTTGAAATCCCCAAGGTAGAGGATCCCAGTTTGCAGGTGAGAGGATGTCACAGTCTCATGGCAGGAGTTTAGATAGTCGAAGAATGATACAAAGTTTGTAGAATTAGGAGAGCAGTAGGCGAAACAGAGAACAAGTGTGGTAGTAGGGAGACACACTTTGAGCCAAAGAACATCAAAGTTCGGGGATTCAAGGTCCTTGAGGCGTGCAACAGGTGTGTTTATGTTAGAATAAGCACAAACAACACCTTTGAAACGGAAACGCGAGAGGAGATTATAGTTAGATATGAAAAAGGGACTTGTGAAAACATCATTAGACAACTGTGTCTCAGACAGAAGTAACATATTAGGAGTGGTACTAGACAGATGGCGTTCAACTGAGGAGAGGTTACTAGAAAGACCACGACTGTTGGTATAGTGAACAAAAAAAGAGGAAGGCCTCACCGAGAAGGGAAAGTCATGGGAGGGGCCGGTACTACTACTGCTAGAGTCCTTCCTCTCATTGGCAGTAGAGTCAGGCTGAAACCCGGAGATTCTTAGCACCCAATGATGCCGGGGACTAGGTCCTTCCAACCGTTAAAAAGCTCATCTCCCAACCTCCTCACATGCCATATGCCACCTTCCCTACCACGTCTGCCTTCAACCACACCCTAACACCCATCACCATCCGTAATAACCCTGTCCCTTCTCCCTCTCCCAGCCAAGCCCATCCCTAGCCCCCACATCCTTCCTTCCTTCCACCCAGCAGCTGGGGGTCGTGTCCGCCACCTATCGCTATCATCTCCCCGAGTCATCTCCACTTATCCGTCCCTGACAAGACAGAATTCTCCTCCCGCCCCCTTCTTCCTCCGCAGTGCTGCCCCAGCCTTGTCGTCTCTTCCACCTACTAATAACAGCACCAAAGGTGCCCTAGGCAGCCTGTCCTACCCTCCATTTGGCCCCTAACATTCCATTAGAGTTGCTAGCACAAGGGCTGCCCTTGTCGCTGTGCCGTAACACCCCACAGCCACACTCAAGCACACCCTCCTCTACTGTGCTGGTATCCATCGATTGAACGCACGGGGGCGCCTCATACCACTTCTACAACTAGCCTCATATTCCTACGTTCAAGACCACCGAGTGCCTGGGGTGTCCCGCCCGCCCACAACATTGCACATGGGCAGTTAATGAAACTAGTTAAACTAATCTCTCCCTCCTCGCGATTCTGTAACCCTAATATGGAGATCTAACGACGTTACTTCCGCCCTCAGATGAAATTGTGTGTCACCCCTGCCTCACGGATACATCCGCTGGTTTTCGTCAGTGTCAACTTTCGTGCACACGTCCTCGTTTTCATCTCTCTGTTTAAATTGACTTGTCGTTCTGAAGCAGAGATTTGGTATGAACTGGCCCGCGAACAATGCCTTCCCTCCACCGCGCAATCCTCCAAATCTGGTGTAATTCTGACAAGGCCGAGGATCAACAGTGCACACACGGAATGCCCCACCTTGATAACACACTCCTACACAAACAGTGGGAGTTCTCGGAACTCCTGCAGTGGGATGGTTACCGTTAACAGCCTCCTCCGTTGTCACGGTTACTCTCGAACCAACATCACCAGCGGGACAACACGAATATGAAAATTCGTTCACAACGTCGCGGTCATTCGTTGGCTCAGCTTTACCCCAACCAACCCCCTTTTTTTTTCCCAACTCGACCAACAAGGGCTCCCCGTTAACTAGCGTGCGCATACACACGCAACAACTACAACCTACCTCATCAACGAAGAAGTAATCAATCTCCTTCTAACATCACCACCACCATTGGGAGTTTTTTTCTAATTCCCCTCCCTGAGCTGATCTGCTTAATATGTCCACATCCTTTCTACTCCCCAACAAAAGTGGTCTCCTGTTATCTCACTCCTTCCCTGCTCCGCCGAGAGGTCTCCTCTTCTCTCCCCAGACAAATTAGTCTCCTCAAAAGACATTCACATACTTCTCACTCCCCCCCCTCCCCTCCAACACATGGCCTCCTGGAAGATATGTCCCTCCACTCCCCCTCCAGGTGGAGTGGCTCTCTTCGCCGAGTCCTCCTCCTCCACCCACACGTATTAGTCTCCTCCAATGTCTCCTTCTTGACAACTAAATGATTTCTCCTTTGAAGCCCGTTTTCCCTCTTCCCGTCCACCACCCGGTCTCCTCCAAGATGCCCCCCCCCCCACCTCCTACTTTCTCTCTCGAACTACCTGGTCTCCCCCCGACCCATTAAATGATTCTCCACGGCGTCTTCCTTACTCCCCATCACTCCAACTCCTTTTTAAGACGTCCTCCTCTACCCTATCCTTCAACAGGTCTCTCCCGTGACCTGTAGCAAGTTTTTCATTAAAAAAAGGAAAGACAGGAGGCCAGAACTGGGATCCTGGGGGAAGTCTTTTCTTTTTTTTTCTTTTGGGTGTGTGGGGGCGTCTAGGACAACACCCTGGTCGTACCCCAAGGGTGTAGGGAGGGATAATTCCTCGAAAGCCCCCCCCCCTTTTTTTTTTGCAATTTTCAAGGAGCAAAAAACAGCTCCAAATATTCATCTTCGAGTAACTGCATTTCTCTACGAGCGATCAACACAAAACGGATTTCTTCATTGTGCTGTTAACAACCCTAAAGACGCCTATCTCCCACTCCCCTCCAGCTAGAGGTGTCCTCCCAAGGGCATAACTTTGGTCTCATCTGAGGGGTATGCCCCTCCCTCCACAAAATGGTCTCCTCAAACTAACTCCCCTGCCAAAGAACTGGACTTCTACGAGGTCCTTCCTCCAACGAGCTGTCCTTCTAGATGTCTCCCTCTCTACCTCTCTCCACCAAATGCATTCTTCACAACGTACCCCCTCCATCCCTCACCGTCTATTCCATCTCCTTCCATCCCCCTACCAGCCTGTCTCCTCTAGTACTGTCTACTTCCTCCCTACCTAATGTCTCCCTTTCTCAATACAACAGTCCCTCTCCTCCTGCCTTCTGGACTTTTAAATGTCCCCATCTGACTCCCCTACAGCAAGTCATCTAAGATATATAGTCCCCATCTCTCCTCACAGAGCCCCTCTCCGTCCCTTCTGAGCTATTTCTCCCTCCGATGTCCCTCCCGGCGACGAACCAGTGTCCCCACGTCTCTCACCCTCCCTCTCCTTGTCCAAGGTGGTAGGCGTAGGTAAAAGGACACGGGACTCACGTGCCGTCACCGTTGGGTATCGCCTCCCCATTGGGTCCCGACCAAGCCATCTCCGTCACCAGCTCGGGGTCGTCTACAAAGGCGGTGCAGGAGACGTACACGCCCTCGCCCAAGGGCTTCAGTATGGACTCTGGCAGCAGCTTCAGCGTGGGTTCCTGGGCCACGCTCACTGCAAGAGAGAGAGGAGAGAAAAAGAGATGAGTTCATATATCAAAGTATCATCCTAGTTTCGCTCGGCGTCTATCGACAAACCGTAAACAGTGGCATCCTATCGTCAACATGCAGGACAGTCATTATTAAACAGTGGCATCCTATCGTCAACATGCAGGACAGTCATTATGCGCCTCTTATTAATTACAAAGGTTTTAACAAATCCTGCCATAATCCAAGGAAAACCTTTCCACTTTAGATTCCTACATTATCTAAAACCTGTGACACAATGTTGTACAGAGGCGGAAGACCTGATTCTTAAAACCCCCTAAGCCCCCCCAACACAAAAATACACACACACGACCAGCTGAGCAGTCCCCTGACTGACCATCTCAACTGACTGACATGCAGTAAAACTGTCTTAACTGTTTCACTCAGTGGAGAAAAGAATGACAGAACAAACAAGTTTACCACGTCTGTTTGCAGGTCTTCCAGAACCTGCCTAGCCTCCTACCCGAACTGAAATTCTGCTGGTGAAATCCTGAACTGTTCTATATACCTTAGCTTACGTGTCCATCTAAAGTGAACACCACTGTATACTCTATTACAGCTTATACGACACATTATCAACAACTGTCGTACAACTTGCATTAAGTTGCTTCATACGGTGCATTTACTGACTCACGATCCGCTTCGTAATGAACCTGCCTACTTCCCACGATATGCAAAGCTGCCATATATGTCATGCTATCGATAGGTACAGTCAAGTCTTGCAGATAATTCATTGTTCCATGTAAATACGCTTGTTGGATGGACAGTGAGGATGTACCTTGGAATACTAGCACTATTTACATCTGTCTACGAAGACAACAATTTTCCGTTACGTTGTAAGCCGTTAATGTCGATGGGGTACTCACAGGAGGGAATAATTACAAGCTGCAACAGGGATGTGCAACACTGTGAAGACAACGGCGTGAATCAAGAGCTACAGTACGGTGGAATGAAGATTTTTTGGGGACGGCAAACACATGTATTACAACATACGCTGGCGGCTGATATCGATCTTCGAGAAGAGAGCAATGACGGGTAAAGTGTGAGGATCATGGTGTCTAAAGAGAGAGAGAGAGAGAGAGAGAGAGAGAGAGAGAGAGAGAGAGAGAAAATCAAGTGGAAAACAATTCGATCTTTTCTCAAGACGTCTTTCTGACGATTCTCTCACACCAAGTAACCTCTTATCCCATCCCAAATCTATCATCTTTTCTCGTAGTTCCAGTCACGCTAAATAATCACCCATTTCTTCTTCTGCTTTCTCGTATACATCTTATCTAGGCCCTGGAAAAGTCCGGATGTGTCCATCCGTGCATTTCGACTTTGGACATCATCATCATCGTCATCAACACCACCACCACCACCACCAAGCAAAGCTTCTTGTTCCACAGCCTGAACACAAATTCTAAAGTGGTCTGGCCATGATGTGAAGGAGGCATCTGGGACAAGTATGCTTGAGGGGACACCTGACCCAGTACAATGGGAGGGGTTGTTGTTGTGTGTGTGTGTGTGTGTGTGAAGACGGAGGTGTGACTACGATCCAGTGGACTTGGTTGACGAGTCGACTCACCATGGCAAGTAACGATGAAGTCACGTTTATATGTGGTACAGGGAGCACTTGTTCCCCTAGGCGCAGGAGGAGGTATGTACGAGAGGTAGGGATGATGTATGAATTTCATCCAACACTTCCTCTAGTGAGAGTCAAGATAATTAAGGCACCTCTTTACTACTACATCTAAAGCCTATCTTTCCAACAGTCGATTCTTTTTGAGTGTTGAGAGTAAAAACATACTCTCGCTTGCACTCTCACGAGACGAAAGCACGAGTGACTTCAACGGCTCTCAGCAGTTACGATGTCCAATCTAGTCCCTGGGAGGGTTCGGATGATCCCTGCGTTATCTCTTTCCACCATGCATGTAGTGATGTTGACTCGACAGTTATGTTAGTGGAGAGAGAGAGAGAGAGAGAGAGAGAGAGAGAGAGAGAGAGATGAACGGCCTGGCCTTGACGAGAGCAGCCATTGATTCTCCTATTGTCCTTTGAGGGTTCACAGAGGCAGCAGCTCCTCAATTCTTTTACATTTAAGCACAGTCGTATTTTCATTGTATAGTATTCCAAATGCTTCCATTTTGCTTTTCCTAAACGTCCACTTGAAAAATCGTTTCCCATTTAACACATTTGTTTGCAAGGCCACCATAGTCGAACTTCTATGCGTATAAAGTTAAGACTCTTTGAAGTCTAAGTTTTTAAACGTTTTGGAACTCTGCCTAAAATTTTAGTACGAAGGCACGCTGCGACACACCACCTGATCCTTCCAAAGCTGATTGTGATAGCGGAAGACAATCAGACACTACTGCCAAACTAAATAAAAATCATCCTTAAAATGGCTAGGTTACTTCTGTACAGTGGACTCGTTATCAATTCTACGATACTTTCGTGCAGTGGACTCGTATCAAAACTAGGCTACTTTTGTATAACTGACCCGTTGTCAAGACTAGGTTACTTTTGTACAATGGATTCGTTATTCAACAGAGCGAAGCGAAGAAATGATAATAAAAAAAAGTCTGTATACAAATCGGGAAAGCGTAAAATATTTGCAATTCCCATTTATCTTCTTTGGCGTCGCTTTCCTGTCTCTTCTAAATGTTGGATATGGGATGTGAAACGCAGTACGGAAGTACTCCGCAGCGTCACCGTCAAGTTTCCATAGATTAGGGGTCTTTATTACACGGGCCAAGATATGCAGCAGACTAAGGTGGTCTACGAGAAAAGGCATAACAACAAGGTACGGAGATGGGGTCTTATTCATCTTCCCGGCTACGTGGGACGTGCTACACCAGCAGCTACGGGGATGGACCACACACTCTGGGCTACGGGGGACGTGCTACACCAGTAGCTACGGGGGACGTGCTACACCAGTAGCTACGAGGGACGTGCTACACCAGTAGCTACGGGGGACGTGCTACACCAGTAGCTACGGGGATGGGCCGCATACTCCTGGCTACGAGGGACGTGCCTCACTAGAAACTAGTGGAAAGAGGAGAAGCCAGCCAAGACTTACGGATGATGATAAGGGCCACGTGGACGAGGAAGGCCATGGTGGGAGGGTGGGTCAGAGGGTTGAGATGTGGGCTCCCTCTTCAGGCATCACCACACACACACACACAGGCTCAAGTCTCCACCAAGTTCAGGGAACAAATGATCCAAGAGTGTCCTCTCATTTCTGACTACAATACAGCATACAGAGCGATCCTTTCGGGGGGCATTGATTGATACGACTTTTTCAAAACAAGCAAATCATTCGGTGACACTGCGTATGTTTTCCGGCTACATATAATCACTCACAAGGAGAGAGAGAAAAAAAAAAATCAATGGATCATTTCAAGACTTTGTTGCTCTATTTTTCTTTTTTCCATGGTTACGGGATCGTATCGATGCTCACTTACACATGACTTCTTACTTTTTTTTTAAGGAGTATTAGTTTGGAGAGAGAGTAATGAAAAATCTGAAAAACTTTTCAACGCATTTTGAACCCAAGCGGAATTTCTGCTGTTCACGTAAAAATAACTATTCTTTTTACCATGTCATTCACGAAATATGGGGCTTTAGCGAGCGCCTGGGCTTCTTTCACGAGATATAGCGAGGAGGTTCAAGCTGGGCAAGACCAGAAATCCACCCGGAACTTACGTGCCATGAGCCTCACGATCTCCACCAGGTGGAACATCCCGACACAACCACAAGAAAGTTTTTGAGAGTTTTTGAGGGAGATGCCCCGTGGCGGACGGGAGGATGGTGACGCATCCAAACACCACAACTCTCCGGTTGGCCGTTGGAAGCGATTCGGATGGGGAAAGTCCTACCCCCCAGCACACACACATACACACACACACACTAGCGGGCCGGGGCGAGTGAGGTCACTACATAAAACTATAGTGCAGGACGAGACGGAAGCTGGCGCCCGCCGTCGATGACCTCCGCCAAGACCTGCCCGCCCCTGGAGACTGTGGCGGCCAGATCGCTCAAGCCCCCAAGGCAGACACAACACCACCACCACCCCCCCTCAACCCCCTTCCCTACTCTTAGTGGTCCTTCACACCCACGCCACTGACACTATTGACACCCACCACCTGGACTCGCGGAGGAGGAGGAGGAGGAGGCGGAGGAGCAGCAGCAGCAACATCTCTCTCCTTCGATGTGCTTTGTGATTGGTCAACTGCATGAGCCTCACCTCTACTGACGGGGGAGGAGGCGGGGCTAGCGAGGACCTCCTTATCATCACGGCTGCCCACACTCGATAATGCGATCCGCCTCGCCTGCCAACCAGCAGGCTACTTCATCTTCTTCAGCTTTGGACGAGGCGGTCGGAGATCTCGCACGGAGATTGTCTTTAATGCCCCCGATGCGAGACGAGGAGAAGAATTACACGCATCAAACCGTCACCTGAAGGAGTGAACTTAAAACCACTCGACAAAAAATCCTTCGAAAAACAAAGCATTCTCTCTTGTTCCGGGGCGCAGAGAACACTGGGCTATAATCCCGGCGGCGGTAGGGGCTAAGTTCGTCGTGTTTTGGGTCGCTGGGTTACGGCCCATTTTAAGGATCCTCACTGGAACGATGGAGTCAAAAAGCGAGGGGACATCTGTGTCTTGCGAAGCATACCACATGTAGAGAGGCATTCACACAGTCATCCACCCACGATGGAAAACATTGCAACGAACCGCAACTAACACTGCTTAGTTTATATATATATATATATATATATATATATAAACTAAAGCTAATCATGCTTCCCAAAGTGAAATATCTGAGTCAGGCTTCTCTGATGTAATACAGAAAACTGGAAGGTTGTACTAGCTCGTGGACTTCCTAGGCAAGAGCACTTCCACCTGGCAACACACAGTGGCTATCATGCCATCACAGCTGCCTGACAGAGCGCTCTAGTGCCGTGGGTGTCAAGAGGTAACGACGTATGACGATGCTGACAACTCTCTCCTCATACTTGACCAACAGGAAAAAATAACCCAAAGAAGGCCCTGGCAGTCATTACCCTAGCATCGAGGAGCCACTGTGCCCAACTGGCGTGCTGCATCATCAAGAGCTGCGCTACAACCAGTGGCAGGGAAAGGATGGACTCCTACAGGGTATCGGTTAATTCACGCATTTCCCACTAAAGTCACAGTGGGAGGTGCGGGCGTGCCGGCCGGACCCTCTGTCCAAACACTGCACACACAGCCACTCTCTCTAAGGGCATTATCCAGTGTGGGGCTGCCTGCCCCTCACAACCCACATGACTAACTCACGTAAAAACAAATACTCACAACTCCAAGAAAACAACTTCCACAACTTCCACGGTATATGTACACCCGGATGTCAAACTAAATCCCACTCATAAGCTCCAATATTAGTATGACAAAACATAACTTACAAAACTCGACAAGTGGGTCTGGTCTTACTCAAAATGCCAGTGTTCCACACCCACGCATAACCAAGGAGAAATGAAAATGTTACCGTCTTTAAAAAAACAAAATCGGTCACTTTAAAGCTACAAGGTACACAATCGATCATGGGCTAAATTTAGCCACCAAGTCATAAAAAGGTGAAGCCACGTGGAAAGTAGAAAAAAAAAAGGGGGAAAAAATTTAAAGTCCACATCAGTCAATAGTCTTAACGCAAGCAAGGCTCGGACAATGTCTTGTTGATGTCCCAGAACACACAAGCTACGTAGCAGCCGGACACGAGCGAGAGGCGAGGCAGCGGGAAGAGTGGCTTGGATGAGCCCCACCGGAAGGCTGCTGACGGAAGATGGTTGAAGGGGCAGGGGAGGGGAGGGAGGGGGTGGCAGGAAGGAGGGAAGGGGTCGAGGTATTCTGTAGATGGTGGTAGCCGGGAGGGAGGGAGGGGAGAGGCGAGGGAGCTCTCCAGGTGCTTGACGGGGACGAGGACCCCCGCTCAATACCCAGCCACACCAATCCCCCCCTTCTCCCCTCCCCCACCAAGCCCACACAATATGCCCCTGATTGTGTGGAGAGGTCAGGCTGGAGGGCCAGGTGGCCGGAACACCAGATCAATTACGAGCCAACGTGTTCCAAACACCCTCCCTCCTGGCCCGCTCAGATAACGTCCAGACCCCAACGGCACCCACGCAATGCACACCCACGCCGCGCCAGCATACACACACACACACACACACACACACGGATGACCGCAAGACACAGTCGGGGATGCCCCCGAAGACACAGACACACAAGCAAGCATGCCCGTAACTCACAGACAGGGGACACACAAGACCACTTTTCCATTCCAGCAACACTTTTCTACCTTCCTTCCTCGGCTGACCACCTGCTTCAGCTTCAACACTCTTGGTTATCGACGCAAACCTCGCGTTACTTCATTGCTGTCAGTCTGGTCGTTAAAGTGTTCTCTCCAACTCCTCTAGACTTCATCCTCTGTCAGAAACACTCCCCTCAGTCTTGTCTAGTAAGCCCCTCCCCTACTTTCCGAACACACTCGCACACACACTCCTGCATCTATTTCGCTATTTCCACAACAGTTTGTTGTCTTCTTCCTTAGGCTTTCACTCATCTACATACATTCAGAGATCAATATACATTCTGAGGTTCCCGTCCATTCCCTTCCAGGACGTGCATAAACTCTGTTTCTCCCCCCGATGGAGCGGGGGGACGTATCGCCTTTGCCATTTCTTTCCTCCGTCTTTCCAAACAACGAGCACCCTAAACCTGGCTGGGCTTTTGACCCGACTCTTAAAAGGCCAAGGGTGTCGTCGAGGGTACTGTGAAGAAGAAAGTATCACGAAGATGAGGGTCTGGTGAAAATGGCCTTTTCAGAGGCCAGCGGTGTTGGGCGTGCAGCAAGAGCGAGGATCCGACTGTCGGGGGATGAGGTGAATTAACATTCGCTGATGGTGCAGAGTAGATGATAACTTTTGGGTCAGTGTAGTGAAAAATGAGTCAGTCGAAGGTGAGGTAAAAATATATACATTTATCAGAGAGCTGTGAAAGTGATATCATCCTCTGAAGTGAACATGACGAGCAATAGTGTAGAGAGAGGCATACTATACCTGCTGGCAAAAGTGAGAGTTTTCGTTTCAGTCACTCTGCTCCACTCTTTGCTCTCCATCTGCATACGAATAGTTTTTACACTCTTAGCCTTATCTATCTATCTATCTATCTATCTATCTATATATATATATATATATATATATATGAGTGAACGCCTGCCTTCGACGAGGATTTCAGACCATGACATGTGCCTATTTTATATATACTGAATTTAATATTCATCCCATCAAGCCATACGAATCCAAACATCCATGGGGTAACTTACAAGCACCCAGTGTATAGTATGGATACATACAAACAACATTTTCGTTTCATTGCACGTTTCCTTATAGCTATGGTGAGGAGCTCTCCGCTCAACCGACCAGTCGACGGGCCTTTCTATACTCACAGCTTTGCTTCAACATGTGCACGTCAACAACACACTTGTATTTAAAAATTACGTACTTGTCAACATTAACTACCTCCGCTTCTTCGCCATAGTCCCCAAATGCTGAAATTTCTATATATTTGAATCTTATATACAGAAAATTGGTAAAATGGGGTCCTTTGCACAATTAGTGTACATAAATTAATGTAAGAAATAAAATACTTCATTAATAACATCAAAAACTCTCGCTAAATCGTCATGCAAATCCGCAACGTCTGAGCCCGCTTCGTTCTGCTACGTGAAAATTCTACTTTATCAGTCAGTATCTGCTACAAACAAAGACATCTATTCCAAGGATGAAACTAAGGATGAAACTAACTCCAGGATTTCCAATGCAGTATCAATCGCTTGCTGGAACGCCATTTTACTGGAACGCCGGGGGGTTAACTCTTACGTAATCCCCTTCAACGCACAAAGTGCTTCTGACAACAAAGCATCGACTCCGTTTTCTCTAACCGGAGCCAGCCATCAGAGAAAACGTGCACGTAGTACACCAAACTAAACTAAAACTCAAAATTTTTATTTCGTAAACTAATCTATACTAAAATGTACATGGAGCTATGTTTTTACATATCATATCTATCCGCAAATAAAAGAAATGAGGCTATAGGACGCAATCTGTTTCAAGTAATACATATAAAATCAGTGAGCTCTTTAACCTACCCTCCTGTGAGGAATGATAATTATAATAAAGCACTTACGATATAAATGCCATAAAAATCGAAAGTACAACATTAAGTGCCATACATCTAACAACAGTTCAAAGTATGAAAAACTTGTTAAAAAGTTATGAAGAACGGCTCGCTCGATTACCTAATTATATTGATACATGTGTCTCTCTTGTCATTACCCAATCGGCAACCTCACATTGAAAGACGTCTTACATAATACATTAACCTGCCTAAAAGTTCCCACAACACCCACAGTTACACACAAGCTGGCCCGAGCCAGTAATGACGTCTCGAGAACACACACACACTTGACCCATGACAGTAATGGCACCCTGAGAACCAGCTGTCAATGGCAAGAGCCATTACCAGGCTTGGACCTGATCAATTGTTTATACATATATACCCAATTCAATATCCTTTCAAGTATTGTTACAGTCCAGGGGCATTTATCTACCAAAGTTATTTTACAGCACGTTCTCTTTCTGCTTTCACAAAGTCACGACACTGGTTCTGACGTCAATAAACTGTTATGAGAGATCTGGGTTCGTCCAACGGCAACAGAATCCTAACTAGTTTTACCGATTCATATAAACGGTTGGAAAGGATTATGCATGAATAAAATATACTTGACAGGTTACAGGATTCAAAAGAGAGCGAATATGTCCGCTGAAGTTGGAGTGTTAAGCATTCAAATAACTGTCTCTTTCCTCTTTACATAAAAATAAAATGGGAATGAGAGTAAATGGCAAAGATACCTGACCTTAATGGTGTGTAACGAGGTAATCTCCAGTCGAACAATAATGGCATTCTACCTTCCTAATCAGATGGAAATAGGATAGCAAAGCAGATCAAACGACATTTAGGCTACAGAAACCCCAAACACACACACACACACAACAAAACGTAAGGTGAAGGAAGATGACAGTCGATGACTAAAGCGCGCGCAGCCAAGTTCAAACACATACTGCTTTCGGCAACGTCCACGCTGTACGCTGGTCTGTCTACATGCCGAAGATTCTTCCCTTCGGAGCAGCTGCTCTCGCTGTACAAAGGACTGGGTTGGTTCGTCCTTTCGTCCTTATATGGAAGTACTGGTTCCGGCGTCTTGGGCTGCTCTCGCCCCACTGTTTATTCCACAGCACTCAAGACTCAAGCACCTTCGTGCTATTGCTGCTCTTCCTTAAATATCGGCTACCATGGGTGACCCCCTACCGCCGTTCAGCGTGTCCGTTTCCCGAACTCTCCTGCACCTGAAGCCTCGTATACTCTTTCGTACATAACTGCTGCTATAGTCAACATTTTCAACCGGGCCGGTTTCGCCGCTGGAGCTCGGCCGACCGTTGCAAACTGCAAGGGGCAAGAGGGACATAACCGCCCGCCCGCCCGCCCCGCCCACCATAAAAGCCGCCCACAAGCCGCACGCAGGACTACGCAGCCTCTACGCCAATTACCACCAATATTAATCCCGATTCCAAGTGCTTTAGAAAGTGACGTGATTACAATGTCAGAATAAATTATATTCTTCACGGCGCAAGGCACAAAATAAGCCACGGCTTGCTGACCACACACACGCACTGCCACGAACACTCCTTTACGCGTCCTCTCCCACTTCCAAGGCCAAGGCTATACGCACGCGGCTCTCGCGGTTAAGTTGCGGCTGAGCAGAATTGAGCCAGTTCTCGCTACCCCTCGTGAAATCCCTCCGTCGGGATACTTACCTCGCTCCCAAAAGACTTTGAGGAGCACCTCCCTCACCTACTCATCACTCGCTCTCCTCCATAACACACGATGAATTTCATTCACAACAAACCACAAAAAATGAAGTTAAGTACAGTCTTTTATCCCTTGTGCTCTTCAGATGAAGGAGAAGTACGACTCGGCTATCAGCGCAGGGACAGTCTATTTTAGCAGTAATACAACAGTGTCTACCTACACTCTAACACAGCAGTGTCGAACCTTTACTCTTCCTCACACAGCAATGACAACCCATAACCCCCACTAACACAGCAATGACAACCCATAACCCCCGCTAACACAGCAATGACAACCTCCAATTTCCTCCGCTGGACGGTGATCTAACAGCGGGCACATCACAACACGTGGAGAGCGTGCCTATGAATTCACTGGTATTGCGGATTTCTCATTACAAATGCACCACGTCATCCCGTATCGCTCACCAGGCCAATATGGGGGCCCCCTGGACGTCAGGTCGATGCGAAATGAGGAGAGCCGACACACACAGGGCCTTACATCATTCATTTCCGGACATTTTTGAACCTCTGTTTCGGCGGCTTCCAACGATTTTTTCATTTTTTTCCTCCCGAAATTTCAGCCAATCGGGGAGGATTTTGAGCCCTGTAGCGGCCGTAATATCCGATGCCGGGCCGGCATGAAATGATATGCAATTCCCCTCATGTTAAACACAGACCCCGTCACTTCGACACGGGACTGCGCCAGGATCACAGGGAAGTTGCTCACGAAGTCTACCTTAGGACTCAGAGAAAGGATTCTAAATAAGAAAAAAGAATTTGGGAGGTACAAAAAGGATTTTGCAGACGTAAGAGGGATTCAGGAGGCAGAGAGAGAGAGAGAGAAAAAAAAAAGATATTTGGGCCCCAAGGGACTGCTGCTTGCACCCTTACTATTCCTCATTCTCATGATGTGACACGGATCGCATATATGAACGAACGTTTTGCAGTTGTAAACAGAATATAAAAATATCAACAGAAAAGACAAACTACAGACAGACGGACAAAGTCTTCCGCTGGGCCACAGAAAACAACCTGTGGTGAGGTAAATCTCATTTCTTCTGGTATGAGGAGAATGAAGAATTGATACACAGAATATGGCATAGGCCCAGACACTATCACATTACAACTGAGCATCGGACTAACCGTGTCTGATCACTCCTACCTCCAGCGAACACCACTCCTACCTCCAGCGACCACAACAGATCTCAACTGTTGAATCTTCCAAACTCTTACGAACCTTCAAAACACGAGATGAGGACTAACACTCACGATTATAATGCTGCATTGTGCTAACATCACCTTATTAAAGGTGGGGCGAAAACTGCAGAGTTATAAAGTTGTGCAGAGGTCTTCAACAGCCCGCACCTGACGCTGTCCAAACTTTTCTAGGACCGGCTGAAATCACCGAGGCTGTACTCTCTCGAGCGCGGACGGGGAATGGGTATCAATATTATCACATGGAGAATCCTGGAAGGCATGGCTTCCAACTTACACTCAGAGAGTGATTCCCTATTAGCAAGAGAGGCATGGGAGACTGTATAAATTTTACCAATGACAAGAAAAAAAGGCAGAAACCGCAAAGCTAGGCATCTTACACAACTGGGATCCCGAGAATGTTCAACACGCTATCTGCAGCCATCAGAAGACACTGGGGTGTCATGGTGAAGATACTGAAGACCTCTCCCATAACCATTTACGAAATGCATCAAACCAAGCCATGGCCAAAGACCCAACTCAAGCAGTCTGGACTCAACCGAGCGAGTGGATGTAGCAAAGGACCTCAGATGACAACAGAAGGTGAGCTTATAGAACCTTCACAAAGAATCGACGAAAAATCATTTCTACAACGTTTCTGTTCATCAGACTCAGTACTGTGATTTCTCAGAGGACCGAAACGTAAAAAAAGAAAGTTTGCCGATAAATTTCACACAAAGACAGACGAGACACAACAGGAGTGAAAAAAAAAAAAGTTTAAGCAAATACCACACAGAAAAGGCACGTCAGTGAAGACAGGGTTAAGGAACCCCCTCACGGCAGCGCATCCCGCGATATCTGATGAATGTTGCCCGATGCTCTCCCCTTCCTCTGACCCTCATTAAAATCATATTCTCCTCCGCCTCACATCCTCATCAAGATCTCCCTCCCTCCCTCGTATTTTCTTTTCTTCTTATACATCCGCTGCATTCGACCCTCTTTGTTTGAAGACCCTTCTCCTCCATCCCATATAATTATCACTATCGCTTACGATCTGGCCGACGAGTCCTTTTTTTTTTCTCTCTCTCTCTCTGTCTTTTTTTCAGACCCGTAATTTGGCCTGCTGCTCCTGGTGCTGTCTGGCTCCACTGCCGTGCCCTCCTCGTCCAAACCACCCATGCCTTCACGTTCCTGTCAACCTCCTTATCGTGCAACGTTGCCCGGGCAGATACGGTGACCTTTTCCCCTTGCCTTTCCTTCCCTCTCACCACAATTCGGCATCCTGTGTCCCCAAGGCACTGGAGAACTCCTCTCCATACACCCGTGGTCTTGCCTACGTTTTAAAAGATAAATTCTTCCCCTACCAAAGGCCAAAACCGAACCACTAAATATCCTCTCTCCTCTTCGCTATTTCTACCTCCTCCTCCTCCTCTTCCTCTTCCTCCTTCTGCTCGTGAACTGCCCAGTAACTGGGCCAGTCTGGCTCTGCCACACTTCTGCATGGCGTCGCTATGAAGACGGGGGACAGTCCAGGCAAGCCTGTGGCGAGCGGCAGGTGGTTGGGAAGACAGGTGGGGGAGAAGGCGACAGGTGGAGGGCAAGACGGCAGGTGGTTGGCCCCATTAGCGCGCTTATCACCTGTAGTCTGGGACTGGAAACCCAATCCGCAGGTAAGGCGCCCCGCCCACCACACCCACACGCAGGACCGCGACTCGTGGTGATGGTGACGGCGGCGGTGGCAGAGGGGGCGCCGCACCCTCTCCACCCTCACCTACCACGCCCCTGCTTCCCTTCATGATACCTCGGACACGCCGCATGCGCGGGTGCGTGCGCGAGTTCGCGCAAGAGCACATGCAAGCAACAAGCAGCCGTACTCAGGACACGCCACGCCACAATCTGCGTTCACCTCTCTTGCCGGTAGGGGAGGGTGTGAGGCGAGATAGAAAGCCCCTGGGAGACACTCTCTATATCTCTACACGGGTTACAGGAGTGTCGGGACGCTGTGTCTGGATTCCCTTTACGACACCTCTATCAGTGACACCCCTTCGTCATAGAGTCGTGACCCCTTACACTGAGTTTATGCTGGTTCCAAGGGCCGTCCTCAATCCCCACGGCTCAGTCTACAACCCAGCTTCCCTTGCGTGGGCAGTTCGATAAGGCAACACTCCCCATCCACATCATGCTGTGGAGGGGTAAAAATGAATTTCAGCGCTTCAAATATTTACGACTAGGATATCAAACTGGGTCCCACACACCAATGCCCCATGTCCCTTAATATTTCTTGTTGCAGCTGTGCCCTTCGGTAGATCAGTCTGCAGTCTCTCCAGTCCGTCACTGAAACAAAGTAATGTCTCAGTTTGCAGATTTAAAGCTAAGAGCATTTCCCCTGTGTACATTACGGCGCCGTCTCTCGCCTCTGCATCCGACAGAAAGGCCGGAGTTTACATTTCGAAAGAATTGTCTTAAGAATAACTACAATATTACGACACAAACAACACTAAACTGCAGAGGGATACAATGGTTCCCTTTCAGTATGACCGGAACGCGCCAAAGCTGCGGCCATATGCATGCAGGGAACATCAGACCACGAAAGTCTTACAAAAACCCGAAGTTCCCGTGAGTTGCCGACTGCATCGTCACATAAGAAAGAATAATGTGGCAGCTCCTGTCAACTGGCGAGATATGACACACACATCAGACCTGACCGAGGCAACATCAACACAGGATTACGACATTCTCGTTGATGTGAGAGATCTACCTCACGTACAGCTTGTGTCCTGGATATTCAACCACACTCCGGGTCTTCCAGGGCAAGACCACGTTGACGCCTTCTAGATGTTCCGCCAGTGGGCAACATTAACACGCGCACCTCCGCGTGACATCCCACGCTACACCAGTTGCCATCCCTACTCTCTCTCTCTCCTGGTACGGTGCCATCCAGCACATGCTGAGTAACTGAAAAGCCTTCGTCTTTTACACAGTTACTGGCCTTAAACATCGTCAACACGCCCTACAGGAGTGAGAAGAGAGGGATGCTAAGATAATGTCAGCAGGTTTAGTAGACCTGTCGAGGTGCTGGCCGATCTCAACCCCCCCTACCTCCTGCCACACACCTACCCTCCGTTGCCCCGCAGCCGCCTCACCGTCACACAACGCATCAGTCGCCGTAACACTCGTCCTGAACAGCATTCCTCCGGTAATCACAGGCGTAGCACATCCGGTTGCCCCGAGAGGTAGCGTAACACCAGCCCCTCGCATGCTATGAAGGCTCAAGATCTCGTCACTTCTTCCGGAGACTTACGACCCTGTGTGCAAGACCAACTCAGGTCTTCGCGGGCAGCACCTGCCATCACCACACGAGCCAAGATGGCCACTGAGGCCGACTTGAGACGGGGGAATCTAACCACACGGTAAACGGGGTAACATTTGTGTTTTCAACACCAGCTTAGTGTATCAGTACACTACTACTAACACCAAACACCCCATACACCGGGGGCTTCTGGTACCCCCTCTCGCTCCCCAAACACCCCATAACCCGGGGACCTGTGGTGGTACTCAAGGTTTAGTAGCAGCGGCCCGAGGGAGGCAGTCAGGCAACTAAACCCAACCTCACCACCCACAGCAAAACCCGAGTGGTCACCTACACTGTACGCCCGTTGTTATCAGTGTTTAACACCGTCAATACTGTGTTACTAGTACTGGTGAGAGTACAATCCAATCCCCTCAGTCCTCTAGCAACACCCAAGAAGCTCTACAGTGTTGCTGGTGGTTGGTGGCGCTTCGGTTTTACAGCCTGGCGAGGCCCGTAGCCACGATACCAGCCGCCCCTCCTGCGCCGGAGTGTTGATCTGGACCAAGCCGGGCGTGACGCCGGTCGTGCTAGCGGCGCAATGAGCGTCTGCCGAAGGAGGCGAGGGAGGGCAGCGCCCCAGTGCCCATCTACAGCTCGCCTGGCAACGCAAGCCACTGACGCTGCGTCGGCGACTTATGCACACCAACACTACTGGTGCGGATGAGTTAGGAAATGGCCTGAATAACCAGCAATGCCAAGCTCGGACAGATCGTGTGCATATTCATGAGATGCGTCACTTCAACGGGAAGTTGCAAAATGGGGACGAGCGCCTGATGTTCGTATAATGAGAAAACTGGACCTGAGGCAAGGAGCTGATGATTTCCGGCCGTTGTAAGAAATACGGCAGTTAAGAGCGTGACCAGTCTTGCTGCTGCTGCCTGCTGCATGGCGCTGTGGTGGACAGCTGTGAGGTAGTGTGTGTGCGTGGGTGTGTGTGTGTGTATGTGGGAGGGTGGAGGAAGGCAGAGGGATGTACCATGCAGCCATACCTGTTCCTGAGGCTACGTTGCCGCCAGCCACCGGAGGAGGGTCAATGAAGAGCGAGCGTCCCCAATACCTCTCCTGGATGTCTCCTCCTCCTCCTTCGGCCGTCCCTTGTGACAGTGGAGCATGGTAGCCTGGAACGGGAACCCTCTCCTGGCACGCACACCTCCACTCCACCTTTCCTTAACAACCTCCTGTACCTCCAGCCATACACCTCACGAGACAATGACCACCACACTGAGGGTATTCACCCGCCCAGGCATTATACCTGAGCCGTGCGAGGGTTGGCAGGTGCAACAGAAGGAGCGCGTCTGGCCGCCTGGGGCGCTCCGCACCTCAAAAAGACGCTCCCTAACAACAGGCTGCCTCGCGACCTCCTTCACATGCTACGAGGAATAGCACCCGCCCGTTCCATTACCGTCCCTCTACGCAAGCCTGGAGCCTTCCACAACAACGCTTAACCACAGGTGCCATTTACACGCGCTGAAGTCCTGTAATTATGCTAAACACAAACCGCCACACGTCTGGGGCAGCGATCCAACGCACTTGCTCCATCCCCACCATACACGGAACGATAACCCACTAATAGGGAGACTGAACGAACTCAGCAAATCAAAATATTTCATGGACTGCCAAGGATTCTATTCTACCAATCACTGCTGTACTTAAAATCATTATCACTGTAACTGTCTTTCCCAGTCACCACCATCACTCACCACCACTACCAGGGTCGTTAACACCACCAATTTGAGCCATCGTTATCACAAATTACCGTCACGACTTCACTGAATCACCGTCACCGGCAATCTTCACGCTGGAACTCGACCCTCTCAGCACGGCATTACGACCCTCAAGCACGACGGTTCGACACCTCGAGCACGACAGTACGACCCTCGAGGAGCATGACGGACGGTAACGACCCTTGGGTATCAATGGCCATGCCTTTCACGTAACAGGTTACGTTTTCGTTCCAGTTACTCTACCACGGCCACAAGGACCACTCCATTTTCTTTCCACAACATTTTTCTTTATCTTGGGCCGGAGGGTCAATTTACATGGGTAGCGTCCAACCCCCCCCCCCTCCCCCTAAGTGTGGGGACTCACCTCCCCTCCCCTTGGGTGCGGGGACTCGCCTGCCCCCTCCACACACACACACACACACTATCCTCCGGCGGTATTGCCACACACCACCGGCTCTCATCTTCGATTCACAAGGACAGTCCATTCGACATTATGAAGAACTCGTAAAGAAATGGCTTTGCATACACCTTAGGAGTTCGTAAATAATTTCAATCCTCGTTTACTCGTCATTTTACCTCTAACTGATACGGCTTCGACTGGGGTATGTTCTGGCCCGTGCCATCATAGAATAATAATAATAATAATAATAATAATAATAATAATAATAATAATGTAATAATAATAATAATAATAATAATGATAATAATGTAATAATAATAGTAATAATAAGACTGACATTACCATAAGAATACGTTTTCAATATACGAGGTTATGCTTTCTTCTTCTATTCAATATAAATTTCTATTCTTTTTCTTCTCCTATTCAATGGTTCAATTAGAGGTTAGAAGGCAACTACCCATCCTGAGCTATTACGAATTTTTAGAAAGTCTATCAACGAGCAGGAGGGATAAGTCTACGGGTATTCGACATCCCTTTTGGAACTGTGTTTGAGGCGCGCTCTTTACGTCTGGGAGGAGGGCACTCCGCGTCTTTCCTGAGCATGATAAAAACGTACAGGAAATATTACCAAGAGGGTTGAGGCTACTTTTCCAAACATTTGAGGTGTATATTTTTCTTTTCCTGCCGTAAGATAATTAAGGGAAGGAGGTCGATACCCTCCTCCGTTGTCTGCAGCCCACCAGATAAGTGACCAACCTCAACTCTGAAATGTTACGATAGTCTTCTGCAGCGATGATCACGGGAGGGGGACATTAAACCAACCCGAACATGATAATGGAATCCTTAAAATGACACACTTCCAGCACTCTGTCTTCGTAAAATAAACGTGATCACTGAATTACGCAGTTTCCTCTCATCCTCTGCGGTTAGCTAACTTTGGATAAGTTCTCCCAGAACAGACTTGAAAAAGATCTCTCAGAATGACGAGCATAGAGGCCGGAAGAGGAGCAGGAGGGAGTTGCCTGGGGAGGTATGCACCGTGCTGGGCCAAAAGGATGATCAGCAGAACAGCCACCAGCCTTACACACACACACACACACACACCGAACTCTTGAGAGACGCGTGACATCGCATGACGCACAAAAACGGAACAAGTGGCTAGATCGAGTGTGACCCGACATAACTTAGAAGGGAGTTCCGGGCCAACACCGGGGTTTATCCACGACCTACAACACTGTGTTGCTCTCAAAGACCGCCACCCCGTCCTCTCCGCCTTCAGCAACACAAAAAAAAGCCTGGACACCACACAACCTGGACGTTAGTTTAAGTCCAGGGCAGAACGTGGAACCACTTCGCCTCACATACAACAACACCCTCCACCTCCATAAACAGCCAGGCAGATAATAATTACGTAATCGCAACACAAAGGGCCACTCCAGCCTGGCCTACTCCACCTCCCCCCAAACGAGATGTGTAAACACTAGGGGGGTGATGAGTGGCACCATGGCTCCCTCCCTCACCCCTCCGACTTGAAGCTGCCTCATTACTGTCGCCCTCCTATCCTCTCCCCGTCTCTCTCTCTCTCTCTCTCTCGCCTCCCCCCCCCCCCCCCCCCCCCCCGCTCCCAACACGCGAACATAAAAATCACCCACAGTCTGCGGAGAGACTTCGCGTCCAACCTTTCCAACGCTTGAATAAATCAGCTTAAAACTAATGTCACAGCTTCCAACTTTGCCCAATGTTTTAACAGTCGCTCTTCCTCGGCGGTGAAGACATTAAGTCAAGAGACACGGAAGGTCCCTCGCGGACTATAAAGTCCCAGAGATAATTTAAGAGCCAAGGGCCATCATCTGACAATCCACGACTGGTTTCAACCGGTCGAAAAACACCCTTCACACAGACAAATCATTTCTTTATTTACTGTAGGGATGCTGAACTCCAATAATGGTGTTTACTTGCATAGAGCATATTGAGAATATAAGTCCGTCCACAGCAGGGGGTTTTACTACTATTACTACAACTACTACTAAGAGTAATTAGTAAGGATAATTCATTAAAGCTGTTTAAATCACAACATTCTGCTTTGCAAGGCACATCAACGACTACATCTCTTGCCACGAAGCGGCGACTGCTGGCGAAGAACCTTGCCAGCGAGTGGGTCTGTTCGCTGGGAGTGTGGTACACCCGAGAGCGTTCTCCTCCCCCGTGTGGCGGCGACCAAAGCCTTTCCCTGTTTTCCATCCCTCACACCCGCGGCAAACCGTGTTCGAAGCCCTACCTTACACCCACGTCCTTTGTCAAGCTTCCCGCCCCGTGCCTTGGTTGCAAACACAGCGGGTTAGGGGGGAGAAACCGCACGGGCCACACCACCCACTGTGGCCGTCGACACCAAGTGAGGCTAAACTGTTCGACCACCCGCCCCCTATACCCTCTACGCTGTGGCCGTACACACAGTGGGTCGGGACACAGTGGCCACAAATCATCGCCAGATAACCAGTAAAAGCATAAGCTATTGGCTGTTTAAGTGATCGTTTCCAGCGTGTGTGTGTGTGGAGAGAGAGAGAGAGCAGGTGTGTGTGGCAGGTGGCCAGTCGACACACCTGCCTTTCTACACTGTTGCATAACGACCGCTCCTGGACACACGCTTGTAACTGCCCGGAGGTGGGTGAGGGCAGGTGTGAAGTGTAACGCACTCGCCACACCGGTCACTCTAAAATGACACCAGCTTACTACCACTGCTATATAGTGTGGCGTGCGGCACCGTGGGGAGTGGTCGCTCACCCTGGTTCACCTGGCCACTGCTGCCATGGGCTCCAAGTACTTGAGTGTGGTCAGGCTTATGGACGTGGCCTTTGTCATGGTCAGTGCAGGGGGGTAAACTCTCTCTCTCTCTCTCTCTCCCCCCTTCCATCCCTCCTAAACCTCATGCTATCTATCTCATTCTCCATGCGGCATCCTCCTCTAACAACAGCACCACAGGCAGAGCAGGACCCCCCTCACACAGCACCACATGCACAACAGGACCCCTCACACAGCACCACGGCCACGTCCCACAGTTCCTGGCAAAGCGGCCGCCGCCACCGTCATGAGCCAGTCATGCTTCGGGGGAGGGGGGAAGAAGGAGGAGGAGGAGAAGGAGGAGGAGGAGGAGGAGGAGGATCTCTCACCTGGCGGTCATGTGTCCAGCCAACACCCACGGGGCGACAAAGGCTCCACGGCCACCCACGCCTGTACTTCCTGGAGCCCCTCCACTTGTGGGGCTTGGGATTCGCATTTAATCTGAGGTGATACAGCGATGACTCCTGTGGGCTGTGAGTGCTTGGGGAGGGACGGGGAGGAGTGTGGTTACGTAGAATGGGGTGGGGTGGAGGGTGGATGTGAGGGTTTATACTACACATACGGTGGGGGGTTTTGTGGCGAGTATGAGGTGGTGAGGAAAGGGGGTGACAACTGGGTCTTTAATGAGTGACGAGGTCGTACGTATCGGTGGTGGCGGTGGTTCTGGTGGAGCAGTGAGGGCGGAAGTAGCAACAAAGGTGAGGGTGCGGGAGGCAAGGTGGGGAAGTGGAGGAGGGGGTCGCTCCGCCACCATCACCAGCAGGTGAAAACGATGCTAATGACCCCCTCCCCCAACCATTCCCCTCCCCCCCAAGCTAACGTACGCTCATTATTCATCGGCCAACTTGCTGATGGCGGCGGCGGTGACGACGACGGGCCCTCGTGTGAAAAATAAATGGCGCCCCGTTACACTTTTAAGACCCCCCGACAACAGACAGATTCCCTCCCCCCCCCCCTCCCCCGCCACTTCCCTCACTCCTCATGAATCGATACCGGCCTCATCCAGCCTGTCAACTACTGACCGGCGGGCTCCGGGGTGGACCTGGAGTGGTGGTCTTCGGGAGGGGGGACCACGGCCCCGCAGGCACCACCACGTGACGACCACAACTTTGGGTTGGTCCGCCACGCGACGTGGGTATTCACCCAGGGCACCACTGAAATCCCCCCCCCCCCAACCCCACCCCCTCCACCGTCTACGCCACAGTGTTCCTGCTGGCAGTGGGGAAGTGCCTTTTTTTGCTTTACCAGTGCTTTTTACCACCACAAGTGAGGCTATGATCTCAGATAACCTCGTTACGGACCATCAGGAGAGATAATACGCATGACCCACGCGGGAGTCCAGCGGCCACACTGCCGTAAAAAGAGAGAGAGAGAGAGAGAGAGAGAGAGAGAGAGAGAGAGAGAGAGAGAGAGAGAGAGAGAGCGAAGGAAAAAATATGTATAAAAGGTATGTATTTCATGAAACGTCTCATACGAGTCAACTCTGTAACACCCTATGTACCACTGACCCACTGGGGTCTGACTTGAGACCCTTTGGGACCCCTGTAATCCCTTTGCGCTACCGCTCTCGGGATGGAGCATGGGGCGCGCAGTGAATCTGCCGGGGCTCCCGGTACAAAATCAACCAATTTATACGCCCACGGGACTCCAAACCCCCTGGAGTACCACATCATCCGACCCTTGAGCAGGACGGTACGACCATGCAATGTGATGACAGCCTGGCCTTTGGCCTGACCCCTTCACGAAGGCCAAGGGCCAGCCCTTTGACCCGACCCTTACCGAGGCCCTTGGAAGGCCACCAAATACCCAAGGACTGCCCCACGGTCGTGCTCAGGGATCGCAGAGTCGTACTCCAAGACTAAGAGTCCCCGGACTAACAACACACGGCCCCGCGAGACCGAAAAAGGAGACAGACACACACACACACTTACCGTGTAGCAGTAGCGATAGCGCCAGTAAGGCAGCGGTGTGAAGGCCCCCCATGGCACCGTTGCTCACGCCACTACAGTCACAACCTGTCGGGCAAACACGACACCACAGTTAAGTCGGGCCATAAAAATACCTCTTATGCATAATCATAGTCTTCTCGTGAGTAATGGAGAGCCATTAAATCCAACGGGGGACACTTGCTTCTTTACGTCGAAAATGGAATTTGGAACAAGAAACAGATCAACACAACTTATAAAACAATTAGAAACCTGGATACAACATATTAGGAACAACACAAAGATTAATACAATAGATTAATACAATATAATCATAACAATAATTAAGACCTGGGCACTACATACATCACAGAGAGATTCATCTTTCAGACGAAATGCAATTAAGTAAATAATCCTAAGAACAAAGAGCTATAATACACATCCCAACCCGTACACTCAAACACCCGAAATAAAACACAAATGTGCAATGTATACCTCAGGGCAGGGAGACGTGGCCCTTCCCAGGTATGAGTGGTGACTAAACACGATGAAACTTCTGTCTACACACCGGGGCACATACTGATCTCGTCTTAGATCATTACAGATTACCTGTGTGATAACTTTGGAGGTTCTTAGTGAAGTCAGACGGGGTGCTAACACCCCCCGGACACTATGTGAAGGTAAAGGGAGAACGGAGCGATCCAACAAGGTGGTGGGGGCCCCCCCCCCACGAGTGTAAAACTGCCCCCTCCCGTCCAAACAAG
This sequence comes from Panulirus argus, assembly GCA_038088735.1. Lineage (NCBI taxonomy): Eukaryota > Metazoa > Arthropoda > Malacostraca > Decapoda > Palinuridae > Panulirus > Panulirus argus. Next base: position 25,910 of record JAYMFT010008091.1, read on the forward strand.
CAACTATGCACATATAAATCCAGCCAACAAACGTGTGAAAGCAGTGAGTACCACGACAAATATCCCAAGTTTACACTGGCAAGGTAAACTGCAACGTACAAAGGTAAACTGACGAAACATACACGAGGAAATATGTAAATAAGAGTCATGAGAGGACGTGAAGGGGGTGTGGGGGAAGGAGTGGGGGCGGAGGGGGGAATGGAGACGTCATGAACAGGTGAGGGTCATGTCAAAGGTCAAGCCATTCTAAGGGTTACACAGCAGTCAACGCACGGGAACAGAACGCCAGGAGGGAGCAATGGGTGGAGTACCTCACTATTTTGGCTCTGTCTAAGCACAGGCGGACGTACAAGGCACCACGGAGGAGGGGGTAGCTTGAGATCATCACCCTCCTCATTATGAGGATGCGAAGTATGAGGAGGGAAGGGGGAGGATAGCAACGACGAGTTGGGGAGGGAAGGAGGGAGATAAAGCGGTGTGTGTGTGTGTAGAGGGGGACCTGGAGGAAGGAAGAGGAGGAAGAGAGATGGAGTATAGAGAGGGAGAGGGGGGTGGAAGAGGGTACGTATATGGAGAGATGAGTGCATTCATGCACTCACACTAAGTCACTCCAGGCTACTAAAAACCCCACGCGAGTGCAGGTGCTATGGCAGGGCGAGGGTGGTCAGAGGAGAGTGCATACAGGCACTCAACCCGAAAATCACTCGAGACTCATACCTAAAAGAAACATGAAGGCAGGAGCCATCACTTCCAGGGTACAAAGGAGCATCAGGCAACCTAGAGGTCGTGCGCCGCCGATACGACCTGCCACGACGACCCTCCTCCTCCCCACTCCCACCACTATGCCGATAACACCTCATCCCTCCCTCCCTCCCTCCTACGTCGCCGCCCCCCCCCTCACCCCCTCACCAGCCGATAACACTCCCAATCCCCTCATTTCACCGGATTACCCCCATAAGCCCCTCAGACTATACCGCGGGGGGGAGGGGAGGGGGGGAGGACGAGGGGAGGCGGCATTCCTGACACGTGCGTCCTGGGGAGGGGAAAGGGAGGGGGGGGCGGGGGGGCGGCGTTGTTGGGGGGGCGGTGGAGTGATTACATCGGCAGTCCCATTCCCTTCCTCCTGCCCTTTCGAGCACCATCCACAATGACCTCACCCATGCACAACAATGGACCCCAGTACCCTATGAAAGCCTAGAGCTGAGACCCCTTTCCCCCTTCCCCACCCTACTAGTGCCCATCGTTAATAAGTGACTAGCCTACGAACCCCACAAGCTTAGGCGGTATTAGCAATACAAGCGTACGAGGTGCCACCTCGAATTACTCCTGAAGACGCTGCAGTACCGCTGGGGTACCAGTGAACCATCAGGGATTGCCAGAGCATTTCCGTTACTTCAGTCACAATGTACATTCTTATTAAATGACAAACTCGTCAAATTAACGACGTGAGGTGTAAATACTGTCAATAATATAAAGCAACAGAAAAGGGTAACTTTTTGAGAGAGAAAACGGAGCAAGGGGAGGGGAGAAAACGTAGGATGTAAACGAAGCTGGTGAAGAGGACGTCGACTTTATATAATGGGAAGGAAGGAGAGAAGGAAAGGACAGGACAGGACTGAAGGAAAAGGATGATTACGAGGTCATACATATGGAAAAGTTAGTGACAAGAAGACCTGACGGCGTACGTCGAGGTTATCTGCTGGAGGAGAGGAGACCAGGGGGGTCAGGGATGGCTTTGGAGAGACTGACGGAGTGGCAGGACAAGAGGATGATGGCTCCCGACGACCCACCAAAACAAGGACAACAATGGCAGGAAGGGAGGGGGTGAGGTGGCCGACAGAGAGGCTGGGGCGGCGGGCGGGCTTTCTGTGGGTGGCTGGAGGCGGGTCACGACTGGGCGGCCTCCTGGAGGGAGGGGCGGCGCTGTCTACACAACAGGGCCAAAAGGAGGGTGGGTGAGGGTGGGTGGGGTGGCGATGATGATCGCCGCCTTACACACTCTTGATTAACATCTATCGAACGTGAGTCCCGGAACATGTTGGGCGGCGGCCAGGGTCGACCATGGCTGGGGTGTGGTGAAGGAGGGAGAGAATGAAGATGAGGAGGAGGAGGAGGAGGAAGATGAGGTGGCGGTGGAGAAAGGACGGAGGAGGGGGCATGCAGATGGCTGGGGGAGGTCATGAGGAACTCACGAAAGGAGAAGCAAATGAGGTGACGCAAGGAAGACTGAGAGGAGGCAACATAACAGCGGTTGACGCTGAGTATTCAACGGGTGATGAAGGGTGGAGAACGGACACCGGGAAGGGTGATGTCGATGGTGATAGTCGGGGTGTGAAGAGGGGAACTGCGATAGAGACCTGAGTTATAGATGGGGAGAAAGAGAGAAGCAGGCGAGGTAGAGGGAGGGGATGGAGGTACCTTGATCTAGTCCTTGGGGGAGGAGGGCAACTTCCACCCTTACAGCCCGGGTGTGGGGAAGAGGGGGGATGAGATAAAGAGGGAGAGGGGTCAGGCAGATATAAGGGGAGATGATGACTAGATAGAAGATAACTAAGACAAGGATAAGGCATGGAGAGAGAGAGAGAGGGGGGGGGGGTCAGGAAAGAGGAGGAGGAGACGATAGTCTAAAAGCCTAACTACCTATGAGTACCCTCGGACGAGCAGGAAAAGAAAGGGGTAGAGTGTAATGACCAATGACATTGGAGTACAACACAACAGAACAAACATACAGTCCAACATTGTACAGGGTCAGTTGCAGACTTCAGGTTTCCACTAGGCTAGCCAGAATATAACGTACGCTTTCGTACGGGTTGACTGGATGGTGCAGGAAGCAACCGGGACTTCAACAACAGCTTCGGTGGTAGCAGTGGTGGTGGTGGTGGTGGTGGTAGCAAGACGTGGTGGTGAGGTCGGCAAGAAGGTGATAAATGGAGGCTGGCAGTGGTGTTAGCCAAGGAGTGTGGGGAGAGGGTGCCTGCGCTAGGTCATGTGGTAGAAGTTGTGGTGTTACAAGTCCCGGAAAACGTCAGATGTTTTTGTGGTGGTAAACGGGCTGTTGTGGTAATGACGGGAAGGAGCGAGCGGCAGTGGCTAGGGGTGAAGAGGGAAGGGGTGGAGGGAGGGACACGTGTGGTGGTGGTGGTGGTGGTGGTGGTGGTGGAGCCCTACTTTATGGGGCAATGGCTCCATTGTGGTGTTGCAGCAGCTCCTTGTTGTCTGAGGCGCCGCCTCGCTATGCACACGCCAACGCACGGGGTAATCGTGAATACTCCTGTGAGAGGCACTACGGACGGAGGAGGAGGGTAAGCATAGTTCCCCCGTGGTCCTCCAGCCTGTATGATTATTAAGGCGGTACGACCCTTGGGTTATGTGATGACGATAACCTGGTCTTTGACCTGACCACTGAAAAAAAAAAAGCTACTCTTTACCTGTCGAGAGTATTCGTTTCTGCTCCGCGGTCAAGCAAGTCCTACACACTGTCTCTCTACTACACCCAATAAAGAACCAAAACCACATCTCTCGTAAAACAATCCTTTACGTCTATTGGATGAGCGGCCTCTTGGGGGTACCTATCTCGAACGCCATCAAAACACCAAGACAGTCGCTTGTGTTTTCAGGAGGACCAGCCTATTTGCTAGGTGGGTCGGGAGGGGGAAGAGGGTTGTTGGGCTGGGCTGGGCTGCTGGAGAGACAGACTGATCCATCAGGGATGAAGGCAGTCAATCAGACACAATCACCCTCATCAACCCTCCGCCAGAAGGTTGCCATCTTTGCCCGCCAGGGGATTGCCATCTTTGCCCGCCAGAAGGTTGCCATCTTTGCCATCTCGCCGGCCCCGGAGGGTGCTTTACGTCTGCCAGCCGGAGGGTTTTGCCATCTCCCAAGCCAGGAGGTTGCCACCATCACTACCTGCCATTTGGTTGCCAATTACCCGCAGGGCACCAGCCCAGACAATGCCCGAGGAGGCCGTGAACAATGAGAAAATAGAGCAAAGGCTCTTCATATTGCACAATAAGCTGGGAATTTGTCAAAACCATGCTCGGGGAGCCACGCTCCTCACACAACAATAAAGCTCCGGACAAAAGATGGCTGGCCTTTTAACTCTTCCGTCATGAAACAACTTAAGTGGGAGGGAGGGAGGGGAGGGAAGGTTGTGATGGAAGGGGTGGGTGGGTGGGGAAGGCCCGTTGTGAGGGAGGGAGTGGGGAGGGCCGGTTCTGTGGCAGGGGGGAGGGCAAGTTGTGAGGGAATGAGCAAAGGTGAGGGAGGAGGAGTGAGTTAAGGGAGGATGGGGCGATAGTGAGGAAGGGATGAGGAAGAGACGACAGTAACGGAGGGAAAGGACGGTGGGAAAGTGTGGCACCAGGCGATGGAAGGGGCAGAAAGAGGCGGTGGAATGGGAAGACAGCAAGAACAGATCGTGAAAGAGTGGTCAACATGAGCAGGTATGGCAACCGTTGCAACGCTTCTTACTACACAAGCAGAACAGTAGTAGTAATAGTAGTAGTAGTAGTAACAGCATTAGTAGTAATAGTAGTAGTAGTAGTACTATCATTTGATATTATTATTACACTGGTATACAACAAAGATAGGTTCTTCAAGATACAGTACGGATTTATACTACATCCAGTGTACAGAATCCAAAAGTGACATCAGTTTCTTCTCATCACGTACAGTTTTCAGATAAACACAATATCACTTGTTTTGTATTGGTGGTGTACAACTATCGACACTCATATAGTGCAGACAGGCTCGAGGTCTGGGTACACGAAAATGCCATGCCTTTTCTTTTATGTGAGTGGGACAGTAGAGTGGGAAATCACCACTGACAAAAAAAGAAAGGGAATGGCCGCAAAGAAACACATTTACTCCAGGCTCAGAGAACCTTTTTTACGATTAGTTTACGAAAAGCTGATTGAGTCCAATAAAGTTTTGTTACCACCACTCCACCTAAAGTTGGGGCTGATAAAGCAGTTTGTCAAAGCGCTCCGTAAGTCAGGAAACTGCTTCAGATACATTTGCGGCAATTTTCCAAAACTTATCTATAAAGAAAGTAAAGGAAGTCACCTTTGTTGGGCCACCAGTCGAAAAGTTGACACAGGAGGAGCAAATCGAAGGAACGATAAACACAGCCGAGAAAGAAACCTGGACTGCATTCAAGGTGGCAATCCAAAACTTTTTCTGGATTATCACAAAGATCCCAACTTGACAAGGACATAGTCAGTGAAATGCTCAACAACTCTGAAAAAACTTGGCTGCAGCCAAGAGTCTGAAAACGCACTTCCTTCACTCGCATTTGAACTATATTCTTGAAAACCTGGGGTAGTGTGCTCGAGGAACATGAGGGGAAAAAGGTCCCGCCAAGACATCAGAACTATGGGAAAAAGATATCAAGGAAGGTGGGATGTTATCATGAAGGCTGACTCCTGCTGGTCGCTGACACGAGAGGGCTCAGGAGAAGTGCAGCACAAGAAGCTGGCGAAGAAACGACGATTTTCTCCATATGACCAGCGAGGATTGAGAATATGTCAGTCAAATGTAAATGAAATATCTCATGATATGCACTGTCTTTAAAAGTTTTCTTTTTTGGCAATAGATATCATTATTTCATAGTTTTGTGTTCTCGAAACCGTTGCTGTTTACTGCACGCTATACACTTAACTAATTGAACGTCTGTAAGAAAATCTGTCGTGATACAAAATTATTTTACATTATAAATCATCACAGCCAAACTGTATGAAAACACTGTTAAAAAAAATCTCATATGTTTCAAATTACACACCAGTGTCATTATTATTATTATTATCATTAATATCATTGTTATCATTGTTATCATTATTATTATTATTATTATTATTATTATTATTATTATTATTATTATTATTGTTATTATCATTATTATTATT